>JAVHLV010000133.1:0-170534 GCA_036785495.1 Colletotrichum neosansevieriae | reverse complement strand
ATATAGTAAGTAGTTAATATAATTTATTATAATTTAATATTAGTATTAATACTAAAGTTTATTAATATTTAAATTATCTAATAATAAAAGAGAAAAGTTATATAGTAATTTAATCTATAATAATTAAATAAATAGAGAGAAAGAGAGCTTTAACCTCTTTCTCTTTCTAGATAATAGTTATAAATTATAGACTAGGAGTAGTTATAGTCTCTATCTCTCCTATAAATATATAGGCTCTCTTTCTTAATATAGCTAAAAGTAGTTATAGCCTCTATTTTATTTATAAGTTTATAGACTCTTTTCTATTTTTTCTTATAAGTAATATAATACTATAATTTCCTTAATTTTATAAATATTAACTATATAGTAACTAAGATAGGGTCTAAATTCCCTTAGTTAAGCTTATTAGCCTAACTAGTATTATTAATTTATTACTTTATTACTAATTATTAAGTTCTAGGTTATAGAAAGTAGATACTAGCTTTACTTTTATAAAGACTAAGAAGAAAAGAGAAAACTTTTTAATCTAGTAAAGTTTAAAGCTATTATAGCTAAGTTTTCAGGGTTTTAAGTATCTCTATTTAAAAACTCTAACTATATAGCTATTATGCCTAGTATTTTCTTAGATTAGATCTATAAAGAGACTTCTAAATATTATTTTATAAAGTCTATTATTATAGCTACTAAGTTTATAAAGTTAATATTCTATTAAGTGGTTAGAATAATATATTATAGTTCTATATTAAATATAAGCCTTTTTATAGTATAGAAGTATATCCCTTTTAAGCACTATAGAGGAAGTTTTAAGAGAGAAGAATCTGCCTCTAGATATTATTAAAATAGGCTAAAAACCTTAAAATAAAAATAATAAAACTATATACTCCTATATACTTATATAGGAATATTATAATATTATAGCTTTATATCTAGAGGCTTTAGAATAAAGGAAGGGATCTCTTTAAGTATAATAACCTTATTATAGATATAAACTATTAAGTAAAAGTAATAAAATCTTCTAAATAATAAGATAAACTATAGTGATGCTAACTAATAATACTTCTCTATCCTCCTCTCTGCTCTTAATAAGGTAAAAGTCCTGCTATACTGTGCTGACTAATATACCTGTTTAGGCACCCCCTAAACTAGGCTGTCTGCACTGCTCTGTCTCACTACTTCTAAAGTAATTTATAGATTTAAAATACTTTAAAGATAGCTTACTAGTAATTCCTTACTTAATATAAAGGGACTAAAGATAAGAGTTATAATAATTTAATAATAAATAATAAGGAGGATAAAGAAATTAAAATATACCTCTAGTTACTTAAAAAAGAGTAAGATAGTTAGGAGGACTAATAATCTAATAATAAATAGCAGACTTTATTCTTTGCCTAATTTATAGACCTAAATACCTAATTAACCTATTTAGTAAATAAGAATACTATTACTAAGTATCTACTTAACTAAGTAGCTTACTATAAGATCACCTACTATAACCCTTTTAAATAAATAACTAATAATATCTCTATTAATATCTTTACACTTAATAGAAGATATTCTTTAGAGACTTTCTAGGATATTATTTTAAATATAGAAGCTATAGGATTTTTAATAGCTAGTTATAACTAGTTTATTATACTTAAAAGGACTAAGTTATCTAATATTATAATTAATCCTGCTACTATAAGAGGGGTAAGTATTAAATTTAGTCTAGGGGGAGCAATTAAATTAATAGGAATAATAATTATCTCTATATCTTTTAGAGAAATAATATTCTATATTATATTAGTAAATACCCCTTTTCTCCTATACCTTATAGATATAGATAAACTAGGTATTTAATTTAATAATTTAAGACACTATTTATAATAAAAAGACCTAATTATCTCTATTATTTATAAATAGGGTTATCTATAGCTACTATTAGATATAGAGAAGATATTAGCTTAAAATAACTTTATAGAGATTAAATTATACTAACTCTATTAATGCTTTAGATATCTATTAGTTTACTAACTTCACAGAGTTTTATAGTAGTTAGGCTACTAAGTTAAAATGTAAATACTTAAATATCTTATAAAGTTTTATAAATATTACTAACTTAATATAGAAGCTTTAAATTGCTTTAAATTTACCCTTAAAAATAACTATAACTTTAACTATACTATAGTTATTAATATTATTTACCTTAACTTAAGACTAGTACTTTATATAGTTAATATTACTACTGCCTTTAATATAAGAAGATTTTTATAGGATCTATTAGTAAGTATAGTACTTAATATGCTTAAATAATACTAGATCTATACCTATCTTAGACCTCTAGATATAGTAATTACTAATATTAATACTAATTTCAGCTTATCTAAGTAGTATAATATGCTCTATTTAATATTAATAACTGCTATAGAAGTTTCTATTAAGGCTTATAACTTTATAGATAAGGTTAAGAGGTATTATATAATCCTTTAAAGAGTTTATAATATAGTTTGCTAAGACCTTCTTAATATAAATTATAAAATAGTTCTCTAAATAGCTTTAAAGGCTATTAATAATACTATAGAGCTAAAAGGCCTAGTTTTAATATTACTTATCTTTAAAGTATATCTATAACTTATTAATAAATCCCCTCTATCTCTGGAAATCTAGAAATAGGCAGCTACTATATAAAGGGTAATAAAAGACCTCTAAAAAGTCTAGGCCTTATATTAAGTTTTAGAAGCCCTTACTACCTATAATAGACTAGATATATATAGAACTCTATAGCTACTACTACTCTCACTTATATATATCTACTATAAAAAGAAGAGATAGTAAGAACTATATAAACTCCTTACTATTAATAGTAAGACCTATATACTTAACCTCCTATATAGACCTTAAACTTTCTAATTAACTATTATCTATCTATAGCATAATACTAGTAATATTAGTAATACTAGTAAGAATAATAATAATATACTAAAGGACTCTCTAAACTAAAATACTAGAAGAATAGAAAAACTAGATAAGAATAATATTATACTAGCACTAATACTAATATTACTACCTCTATATAAGAGAAATAGATTACTAAAGAACTATATAGAAGCTATTATAATACCTACTATAGATCTAATATAAAGAAGTAACTGCTTTATAAATTAAAATAGATAAGAGAATACTATAATTAATACTATTTTTATTATTAATATAGTAAAAGCTCTTAGCTAAGAGATTAGTAATATTATAACCTTTCTAATAGTAAAAGAGTATTTAGATTATAACCTTATTATCTACCTATAAAAGGAGAGCGTTATTATAATACTAGGAGAACCTTTCTCTACCTCTATAATAGCTAAGATAACTATATTTTAGAAATATAGTGTTTTTAAAATTATCCCCTATAATACTACTATTTATAGTAAAACCTAGATTTTTAAATCCTATATAGTTTATAAAATTAAAAGAAAAAAGACTAACTAACTTTATAAAAAGTTATAACTTATTATTTAGGATTATAATAATAATAATAAGATTTTAATTCTTATATAATTATTAATAATTTAAAGGGCAAATTAATAACTACTTCTCACTTTAGTGCTATCCCTTATAGCAGAGAGATTTATCCTATAGCTTAGAGATATTATATAAGTATATATCTAGTCCTAAACAGAGCTTAATAGAATAATATTAATAAACCTTCTAAGTAAAATTTAAAGTAAATATCTAAAAGATTAGATTATAAGGATTATTAAACCTCTATATAGTATTATAGAAGCTAGAACCTATTAGTAAGTAACTTATAGTAAGTATTATAGAGAAAAGCTTAAAATAGATTAATTCTTATTTAACCTATACTTACTAATCTCCTTAACTGCTACTAATAGCTTTAATATTATTAATATATAAATTAATAATATAATTAGACTTTTAATATTAAGTTTCTCTAAATAAGAGGATAATAAACTTATAAAAGCTAGCTTTACTATAAAGGATAAATAATAACTTAATCTAAATAACCTATTAATATTTAATAGCAGTATTATTATACTAAATATAAATAGTAGTCTTACTCTATACTAAAAGGAATAAGAAAATAAGATTAAACTTATTAACCTAAAAGCTACTTTAACTAAATAAAAATAGTAATATATTTAGCAAAGAGTAAGAGATATATATATTATATTAATTTGCTAACTAGAGGTATGCTTTAATCTATTTATAGCTATATAGTATTAGGAGCTAACTGTTAAAGATAAAAAGGCACTTAATTAATACCTTAAATAGTAAAAGGAAAACCTTAACTATAGCCTTATATTTATACCTATTAACTTAGTAATAGCTAAACTATTTATTTTTATTAATAGCTCTTTTACTAATAATTTAGACCTCTTATTATAGATTAGATTTATTATTATCCTTGCTAATAAGATAATAAATAATAATATATTTATAATTTGCAGTAATACTATTTACTTTAGCTTAATAAAGTATAAGAGGATTACCTAAAGTATTCTAGCTTTTAAAGTTTATAGTATAGTTATTAGTATAGACCTTACCTATACTATTATAATAACACTTTAAAAGATTACTAACTACCTTAAAATACTCTATATCTCTATAATTATCTATATTAATTTATACTTACTATATAAATACCTTATTAAGCTTAGTACTATAAAGGAGAAGTAACTAATAATTAATATTATAGTGCTTTAATAGTTCTATAAGAGGAGGGAGATCTATAAGGTAAGATAGATTAATAGTAATAATAACTCTATAGATACTTTTATAAAGAGTACTCTAAATTAGACCCTTAAATGCTTTATTAATAATAATAAAGTAATAGTTTATATAGAAGAATAGGTGACTTAAAAAGAAAAGGCTAAGAAGTTAGATAAATAGTGCTAGGTATACTAAAGTGGCTCTAGTATCTTAGAAGAGGAGGATTTAACTATATTAAATATAAGATAAGATTAGTATATAATCCTATACTGTTTTTATATTTTTAAACCTACTTTAGGTTTATAATAGGTATTAGTAATATAGGAGTATATTTTAGTAGGTTATAGTATATCTAGCCTTAAAGAAAAGATTACTAGTATTATGCTAATACTATAATCTATAAAGTAGCAGGATATATACTACCCTTAATAGATATATATAAGGTTATATAACCTATTACAGAGCATATATATATAGTTTAACACTACTACTAATATAGTTAAGTGGAACTTAGAAATATAGATATATATTAACTTATAGGCTTTTAATATATATATATAAAGGGAGCTGCAAGTCCTGTGTAAACCTCGTTCCAGTGTGAAACCAATATAAAGAATATTATATAAGTAGCTATAAAGAACTAGCTAGCCTATAATATTACTAATAAGGAATTATAAACTCTTAGTATATAAACCTAGCTTAAATAAGCTTATTAATACTTAGAATAGTTTTATTAAAGCTTTATTAACTATTATAAGGAAATTAAAGTAGAGGGCCTATATTAATAACTAGAGGAGATCTAAGTAGCTAATATAGTAATATAGCTAGACCTAAAACTTTAATACTATATAATAGTAAATAAGCTACTATCTTCTTAACTTAACTTTAATATTAAAGTAAAATATACTAAGCTTATAATTAATCTTTAATTCTATAAAGTATTAGTAAGAAACTAAATATCTAATTCTAGAATACAATAATAAAAAGCCTAAAATATAAGTTAGGATTATAATACTAGGAATTTAAATAATACTATCTAAGAGAACTAAAGTAAATCTAACTAAAACCTAACTAGAAGCTACCTAGAATAACCTAGAAATACCCTCTAAGATTCTAGAAAAGAAACTATTTACTATAGCTATAATAAGAAAGGGTATATTTTACTAAAATATCTATATTATAAAAAGTATAGCTACTTCTAATATAAAGAAAAACCCTACTTAACTAAATAACTACTAAATAATAACTAGGTAACTATTTATATAATTTAATAAGATATAGTATAGCTACTTTATATTAAAGTAATTATATAAGTTTAGGTTATAGATAACTAGAAAATAGAAACTATACTTATTAATAATAGAGCTAATAAAAATATTATTAATTAGAAACTAATATCTATAATCTAACTAAAACCTACTAAGCTACTATCTCTTAAAAAGATATAGAATTTAAAAGATTCTAATTATAGTATATATAAATTAGTAATCTATATAAGTAATATAATAAGTATATAATAAATAGTATTATATAATTTTAGGGTTAGTAAGAGAGATAGCTATAATACTATTCTAAAACTACTTTAGTATCTTACTAAGAAACCTAACCTTAATTAGAGAGAGTTAGGCTAAACCTTTTCTCTAACTAAGAAAAGCATTTATCTTATTACTATAGTAAAGAAATTAAAATAGGTATAAAATAAAGCAAAAGTAATACTTATTATAATACTCTAAAAAATATTAAAAACAGACCTATTTAATACCTAACTAGAGATAATTAGTAAAGATTAACTAGGAGCTACTTCTAGAGATCTAAGAAATAAGATCCCTCTAAAATACTATAATTTTATAAAGATATTTAATATTAACTTAATAGAAACTATACTAAACTTTAATATTACTAAAATTCACTCTATTAACCTAAAACCTAAACTAGAACTTCTATTTAGACCTATCTACCTACTAACTAAAAAGGAGTTAGAGAAATTAAGAAAATATATTAAAAAGGCTCTTTAAAAATACTAGATTTATCTATTAATAAGCTTAGTAGGGGCTCTAATTCTCTTTATTTTTAAGAAAGGGGGAAAATTATAGCTATATATTAACTACTAGGAACTTAACTAGATAACTATTAAGAACTAAGCTTCTCTTTTACTAATTAATAAGATCTTAGACTAACTATTATTAATAATATATTTTACTAAGTTTAACTTTAAAGATACTTATTACTAAATAAGAATTAGAGAGAGTAATAAATAGAAGATAGCTTTTTATACTTATTATAGATACTATAAATACTATATTATACTATAAGAACAGCTATAAAGGCTGTGGGAGAAGTAGAAAAGTTCCCAAAGTAGTATAAGTAGATTTCAGGTAATAAATAGTATATAAGGGTAACTTTTCGGGTTTGTTGCATAATATTCAGATAGAGAGAAAAATATAGATATGAAATAATATTATTATTAATAAATTTATAGATATCTAAGGCCTAGAAAGGCGGGGGAAAAGGTAGGTATATATAGACGATTTGGTTTCTAAGGTATTGCAGCCCTTTAGGCCTAAATTAAACCTTATTTCCAAAAAGGGTAATAATAATAAGGTTTGAGGTTTAAGGTTTAGCTTCTAATACTAGCTTTAACTTTAATTTTAAGCTTAGTTTTAAGCTTAACTTTAGTTTAGCTTAACTTTATTCTAAAACTTCGTTATTTCAAATACTTTATTATTCTAAATACTCTGATTATATAATATTAGTAATATGATATATATACCAAAAAACGATATTTTTTACAAGGATTTCAAATATATTATTTATTTTCTCATACCTCTTATATTTATAGAGTTATAGCACTCTAAAGGTATAGTGATAATAATATATAAGTTCCTTTTATAGTAATAAGGAATAATATATTTCTTATATATACTATTTAGACTTATTAATATATCTATAATCTTTTAGATATTTATTAATAAAGCACTTTTAGAACTTATTAATATTATTTATATTATATATTTAGATAATATCCTGATTTTTACTAATAATATAAATGTTTATATAGATACTATAAAGTAGGTACTTACCTAGTTAAAAGTAAATAGTTTCTATATTAATCTAGAAAAATATAAGTTTTATAAAAAAGAGATTAATTTCTTAGAGTTTATAGTATTATTAAAAGGTATTATTATAGAATAAAATAGAGTCTAAGTAATAACTAAGTAGCTAATACTTATTAATATCTAAGAGATTTAATAATTCCTAGGTTTTATAAAATTTTATAGAAGATTTATTAAGAATTATTTAAAAGTCTATAACCCTCTTACTAACTAACTTATAAATACTATAAAGGGTTAGCTAGTTATAATCTATAAGGTATTAGTTACTTTTTATAAGCTATAAACTTTATTTATAAAAGCCTCTATTCTATAATATTTTAATTCTACTCTTTAAATCTAAGTTAAGATAGATATATTAGACTTTATAATAGGAGTAATATTAAGCTAACTAGAAAGTAATATTTAGAGGCTTATTACTTTTATATTATATAAGCTTTAAGAAGCTAAACTATAATATAGTATTCTAGAAGCTAAACTAGTAGCTATCTATAATATAGCTATAAAGTAGTAGTATTATTTATTTTACTTACTTAGTAGCCTACTTAGCCCCGATATAATCAGCCCCGTTATATGCAGCGCAGCGTTACTTGCGCTATTACTGTTCCACTAGTCTATTTAGCCAGAGCATATATCTAACTTTGTGCAAGGGTTTGCTTGCTAGCAGGAATATATTAGATTCCTATATTATTATCCTTAACTAGTAGAGGGTATAGGTTAAAGTGCCTCTATAGTGTTTCCCAAATTATACCTATAAACTGGGTGAATTTGTTATAGTCTTTTTTGTGGGGGGCTGTGTTATAACTATAAACTTAATTTATTTTACTTATAGTATTATATTTAGTTTATTACTAACTACTTAGGTTATTACTATCTAGTTAATAAGAAGATCCTTAATAACCACTAAGTATATTTTTTATAAAACCTATTAATATTTAATTTTAAAATTAAATACTAACTAGGTTACTAAAACCTAGTTAATATCCTTTTAAGAAGACCTAACTATATTCTAAATAATATTAAGATAAATAAAGCTAAAAACTTATTTCTCTATAGCTTCTTATAATAATTTAAGGACTTATTAATCCTTACTATTAGGAGAATAGATACCTAGAGATAACTACTAATATAACTAGTAATTACTTCTCTAAAAGACCTTATCTCCTTATTTAAGGAGAAAGTCTAGAATATATAATAATAAGACCTCTTTTATATTAAAGAGAAGTAGAGATAGTAGGGAACCTAATAGTTACTAAATAACTTAGATCTACTATACTATAGTATTAGTTTATTTATCTCTAATAACTACCCACTCTAAAAGGAAATTCTAAGAGTATTCTATAATAAACCCTCTATAGGTTACCTAAAAGTTACTAAGACCCTTAAAAGAATCTATAACTTATTCTTTTAGAATTTCTAAAAACCTAATATTAAGGAATATATTAAGATATATATAACCTATTAATAAATAAAACTAAGGCACTATCTACTATATAGAAATCTTATATCTCTATTAGTATCTAACTAACCTTTTAAGTAAATATTAATTAACTTTATTATAAAGTTATCTCTATTTTTTATAAAATAAAATAAGCTTTATAATAGTATCCTTATAGTTATTAATTAATTTATAAAATATATCTTATATATATCTATCTAAGAGTTACTTACTGCTAATAGATTAATAATACTATTAATATAATATATCTTCCTTAATTATAGGATCCTAAAAACTATTATATTAGACTAAGAATTCCTATTTATAAGTAAATTCTAGGTAGAGGTTTGCTATCTACTAGCTATTAAGAGGAAACTAAGTACTACTTTTTATCTCTAAACTAATAGGTAAATAGAGCAATAAAACTAGAATATTAAGCACTTTCTATATACTTTTTATAATATTAACTAAGATAACTAAATAAATTAGCTCTTAATAGCCTAATTTATCTATAATAATACCTACTATAAGGCTATTTAGAGGTTACCTACTAAGTTACTAATAGGCTATCTTTTTCTAGGTCTTAATAATATTAAACTATAGACTACTTCTATATCTATACTAGCTATATAAGATAGAATCTAAGACTTACTTACCTAAAAACTAGAAGTAACTAAGCTACTATATAAGTTTAATAAAACTTATAGTAAGTTTTATAACTAATAAAGAATCCCTATTATTTTTATAGTAAGAGACCTTATTTTACTTTCTATAAAAAATATTAAATAAAGATAACCTTTTTAGAAACTTTTTGATAAATATCTAAGCCTATTTAGAGTTTACTAAATAATTAATAGGGAAAGAGCTTATAAATTATAGATAGATACTAATTACTAAATCTATAGTATTTTTGCTCTAATATAGTTAGAACCCTTTTTTAGTTTAGCTATACTTCTATAAAATATTCTAATTAATAAGGATAATAATAATATCTATATAGTAAATTATATAGTTATCTATAGGGGTTTTAGATAAAACTACTAATATCTTATTAAGTAAAAGGGTTATAGTAAATTAGATAATTTATAGAAGTTATAATAAAATATTATAACTAACTTATAATAAGCTTATAAAGTAAATTTAAAGTTATAATAGTTATAAATATAGAGAGAAATATTAAATAGATAGTAGTTATATAGAAGTAGAGTATACTAGCTAGGTATCTTAATTTAAGGATAGCCTAAAAGCTCCTAATAAGGTAAGGAAAAATAAGAAAAATACCTAAAAGCTAATAATAGTTACCTAGAAATAACTAGCAGCCTACTAAAAGTATTTCTAAAAAGTTTTAATCTACTAGATATTAATACTCTCCTCTTTAATATTATTACTTTCCTCTTTAATCTCCTTATTATTCTCCTTACTCTCTAAAGGGGTAGCTAAAGTATTATAATTCTAAGAATAAAGTTAGAAAATATTATTATAATATTAAAGAGATACTAAGATAGTACTAGAAAGATACTAGGTACTTATAACCTTATTATAGGACTTATTAAATTCTTATATATATAAAGATTATATAATAGTGAAATCTAGCTAGCTCTAAGCTAGAATCTTTATAATAGTATAGTAATAGATAAGCTTTTTATAATACTTCTTAAAAAGCTTATTCTAGGCCTTAGTAACCTTAGCTAGACACTTAGTAGTCTTAGTAGTATTCTTTAAGATACCTATCTAATACTTACTTTATATTTAATCTTACTTAGTCTCTTTAGCTTTATACTTTTTAGCTAATATATTAGCTAAATTTTTCTTTAACTAAAGGGCTTTTTTAGCTACTAGTTAGATAGCTTTAAGCTTTTCTTAAATAATAGTTAGTAATAAAATAACTAGGTAACTACTAGGTATTTACCTTATTCTAAGTATATTAGTTAGAAATAGAGAGCTTCTTATTAATATTCTTAAAAAGCTACTTAAAGTAACTAGAAGTAGTTATTATACTATAAGTAAATTATAAATAGTTAGTAGTTAGGTATTACTATAAGTATAACTAGAACCTATATTAATATATAGCTTATTACTACTTATATATATATAGTATTAGTATTTATTAGAGACTGCTAAAAGTAATATAATTAGTAACTAAACTTAAAAGATTAACTAAAGAAGTACTAAATAAGTAATAGTTATATATTAATACTCTTATAGTATAGAATAATATTATTACTTAGCTTTTAAAAAGACTAGACTTAAAGATAGTAATTATAGAAATATACCTAGAGAATATTAATAGGTATAATAGAAGTAATACTTTTCTTATTAGATAAGAAAGACTTCTACTAATCCTTATTAATATTCTTAGATATAATAAATTTATTATATTATAATTAAGATAAAGTTATTAGAGAAATAGAGAAAGACTAATAAGAGGTTAGTAGTAATATTAATATTATAATCTAGAAAAGTAAAAAAAAAGAAAGATTTAATAATAGAAAATTAGCTAGTATTTATATATCTTCTACTAATATTAAAGCTAGTAACTTATATAGTTAAAAGAGAAATAATCTTAAAGTTAAGATATTATTTAATATTATTATAATAAGTTAGACATTAGGTAATCTATAAGTAACTATTAATAGCTCTCTATACTATAATAAAAAACCTATTTATTTATAAAGAGAGTATATTCTTAATAGTACTATAAAAACTATAAAAATAAAGTAACTTAAAGGAAATATATTACTTTAAAAAGTAAACTTAAAGTATCTAAAATAAAGCTTAATAATAATAAGTTTTAGTACTATTTTATAGATAAAAGGTACTATTTTTAGAAAGATATTTAGTAATAATACTATAAATAATTACTAAATAATCTATAATTTAATAATAAGTAAGGCTTTATTAAAAAGAAAATAGTTTCTTAAAAGTTAGATATAAAGCTATAAAAGTAGTTAGAGTAGAAAATAGAAGCCCTATTACTAACTTACTATTTCTCTAAGCTACTTAACTATCTAAAAAAGAGCTAATATAATTAGAATAAGAAATACTAAATTCTAGATTTATAGATATTATAGAGAACTAAAACTAAGATTTACTACTAAATAACTTATAGATAATTACTAAGTAATTATTAGCTTAATAGATCTAAAAATAAACCTATTAAAGAGAAGGGATTATATTATAAACTAAAATAAGATTATAGTTAGAATAAGAAATTAAAGCTTTATAAAGAGGCTTAATAAGCTAGTTAGAGTAGTCTAAAAGATAACTCTAATAGCAGAGAGATACTAAGTGCTTACTAGGAGCTCTCTAAATAGGCTCTAGCTCCTATTCTTATATTCTAGGGGGCTAGAGAAGAATATTTAATCTTAGTTATATCTATTTATACTAACTTTCTCACTCTATACTATATACTTATAATAATTTAGTTTTATTTTTTATTCTAATTACTAAGCATAGTTAAAAGAACCTAATTAAGAGAGTGGGCATATTAATAAGGCTAAGTGTGGGAATAATTGCCTATATTACTTAGTAAGTTAGATCCTAGCCTCTACTAGGATTCACAGCCTAGTACTAGAATAACTATAATCTAGTTAGGTGAGTAGTTATATAACCTCTAATATTATATAACCTGCCTCTATTAACTGCCTATATTATTCCTTTATACTAACTACTTTCTAGATACCTCTCCTTTTAATATATATATCTTAAACTAATATTATACTCTATCTAACCTCTCTCTTTACTATACTAGTATTTTAGGAAACTAATACTAATTAGTAGTTAACTTTACTATTATATTACCTATAATTATAATAAATAACCTTATTATTATATTATTTATAACTATAGATTAGCAAGCTTATATAAATAACTAAAGAGATATTTTCCTTATTTTAATAATTCCACCTCTTAGATTTTAAATATTAGCTAATAGAGATTTTAAATTTAGTAGCTAAATATATAGCTTCTACTTCTATCTTTTAAACCTCTATTTAATAATTATTCTCTACTTAGATAGTTCTAGGCCTCCTCTTATTTAGATTATTATACTAATAGAGAGACTAGCTTTAACTGCTAAGTATTTAGCCTCTATAGTTAATTTATAATCTTTAAAGTTATTACTAATATTATAAGTAAAGGTTTAGATTTCTTACTATTATTAATAACTATAAACCACTCTATAATAACTTTACTCTTATTACTATAATTAATAATTATAATCTTTTATTATATAGTAAAACTGCACACTTTTCCCCTTATATCTACTCTCTTTTAGCCTCTTCTACCTCTTATAGCTCTACTAAAACCTCTACCCTTTCTACTCTATAATATTACTAATAATTTTAGCTCTGCTAAAACTCTACCCCTCTAACTATACTATATTACTAATAATTTTAGCTTTGCTAAAACTCTACCCCTTTTACTATATAATATTACTAATAATTTCACCCTTTTAGAGCCTTTAAAAACCCCTAAAAACTCTCCTCTCCCTCTATTTAATCTTAGAATTATTAGTTTTACTAATTTTAACCCTCTATAAGTCTTTTTAGTAAATTTAGTATATTTTAATATATTTTAATATATTTAGTACCTATCTATACTATTTACTAACCTTACTACCTTCTCTTTCTTCTTTCTTTTCTCTTACTATTAAAACCCTTTACTTTAACCTCTTATTTATAATAATAATAGTAATAACCTATTAATTAGTAGTAAGCTCTAACTACTAATAAAGGCTGGGACTATGAGGGCTAGAAGGATAGCAAATAATATAACTCTACCTATAAATAGGCTAGAATAATAGAAATAGGCTTAAAAGATATATAAAGTAATTTGCAGATCTAATTAAAAGAGATCACTGAAAATGAGTATAAATTTGCTGAGAAAATCCTGAAAAACTTAAGAATTAAGTATTAAGGTATTAGTAATACTAGAGATAAGTCCTCTCCCCTTCCCTATAGTCCTTCTATAATAGACCTATATACTAAGAGGGATCTCTTAGAAATTACACTGCTAAGTCCCACTTATCCTATTCTAATTATCCTCTTAAAACTCTTTATAATATTATAAAGGAGAGTCTTAATAGATAAATAAATCTACTTATATAAAAAAATATATAAAATCCTATTTATAGACTCTTCTATTTAATAGTTTCTTTTTAGCAGGTAATTTTACTATTAAAAAGGTTTATTAGGTGCTATTATTTTCTATTATAAACTATATCTTAATAATAGCCTTATAACTTCCTCTTTCTTATTATATTTCTTATTCTATTTTAAACTCTAATATAGCTGAAACTATTCTTTCTACTAAGATAGGTATGAGAAATTATAGTAATATAACCCTTTAAAAGTGTTCTGCTCTATCTATTTCTATTAATTAACTCTCTATTAGATATAGTTTTCTCTGTTATAGTTATATTTATCTAAAATATTAGAATATTTAGGATAAGATAGTATATCTATAATTATAATTTATAGTTAAGGTTTAATACTTATACTTTAACCTAGTATCTGAAGAACTTATATTTAAAGTTAGTATTCTAGATAATTAAGTTTACTATCTGATATATTAGACAGAGCTAACTCTGGTAAATCTCTTAGAGGGGGAATTATAGGCTTATTATTATCTCTAAAATCTCCTATATTATTATTTGGGAGTAAGGGCTAGCTAGGTTTAGGTATAGAGGATTATATGGGGAAAAAAGGATTTTTTTTAAAGTCTTATTAGCTATATAGGGTGTTTTATAGGGCAAAGCTAATATTAATAGGTATATTATAGAATTTTGCAGTAATAGCAGAAATATATTAGTTAACTAAAGGGATTTCTGTGTTAGTAAAGAGCTCTATATCTCTCCTAGCTATATAGTTAAATTATAGTGATAAGATACTCTCTTAAAGGAATACTTAGGCCTATTTAATATATTTAAGTTTATATATAAACCTATCTCTTTATTAGATTAAATTAACTATATAATAACTAGTTAATAGGCTTATTTTAAGATATACTAGGGCCTCTATCTTATAGTACTATCTATTAAGATTATTTATAGTATCTATAAATTATTAGTTACTTTCTAAATCCTATATAGAGTTCTAGTAAAAGCAATTACTATTTACTTAGTTTATAATAATTATTACCTAATAACTATTACTATAATTAAGTAATAAGAAGGCAGCTATTATATCTTAAAGGTTACTTATACCTCCTCTTATTATACTAACTATATTTGCTATAATTTCTATTCTAGGTGTTTAAGGTAGCTCTTAAAGTAGGATATAGATAGAAAGCAGAAACCCTCTAATTATAAGTCTAAGAAGGCTTATAATTTTAGAGTTATCTAAGTTTTTTTATCTTATTAGTATTTCTTATATATTATAGAGATTAGAAAGATATTCTACCTTCTCTATACTATTAATAACTAATCTTTACTTATATCTAGTTATTAGATAATCTGCTAACTGCTAGTTATTTTATATATATTAAGGGACTGCTAGAATAGGTTAATTATTATTTAGTATAGGGTTAGCAGGCCTTATATAGTTAAAAACTGCTAAGTTATTATAGGATTTAAAGATAACTTATTCTACTAAAAAGGGGGTAAGATATAGTAATATTAATAGTTTTATAGATCTAGGATAATTATAATACTTTGCTAAATTAATTAGTTACTACTAATTATTTACTCTTTTATACTTCTTAATCTTATCTCTTATTACTATATTTTAAATAGTTAGATATTCTAATAATCTTTTATTGCTTTTTAAGGTCTTAGTATTAGATATGCTAGCAGGTTAGGTTTATAAATAAATATTCTTAGATATAGGTGGGTTAAGACTTATCCTATTAGGTGAGAAGGGTTTTAGATCTGTAAATTATAGGATATACTTATCTTTTTAGTCTTTTATTACTTCTAGTACTATCTGTTTTAGTATCCTCTTTCTATTTTTAAAGACCTAGTTTTAAATAGTTTTATCTAGCTTTAAAGAGACCTAATACCTTTTAACTAGCTCTTTATTTATAAAAGTTACTAATAGTTAGTTAATCTAGGTTCTTTTTCTTACTTATAAAGGCTATTTTAGTAGTGCTAGGCTTCTAGATTATATAAAGGATCTAAACTAGTTAACTAGATATAGGCTAGAAGCTTATAATAGAGGTTTAGTATAGTAAAGGTTAATTAGATATAGTTATTTTAATAAGATTTTAGTTATAATAGCTAGGGCTCTAGGTAAGACTCTAGTTATAATATATATTAGAGTCTATAGTCTTTTCTCTACTCTCTTTTCTAACTACTAATTATTATAAAACTAATTTTATCTATTATATAAGTTAATTAGTAGCCCTGAAAAGACTACTCTATTTGATTTAGATACTTATAGGTAGATAAATAGTATATCTAGAGCTTTCTTTTTAAGCTAGGTAGTTATACTTTCTCTTAGGCTTTTATTATTAAAGTTATCTTCTATACCTCTAATTATATAGTATTAAAGGGGTTATCTAGCTTTAATATATTTTATGAGGTAATATATAATTACTATAATATCTATAAAGTATATTAGGGTCTTAGTTTCTAATATTCTAATAGTATTATATAGACTAGTAATAATATATTATAGTTTAGAAGGAGGAAATAACTCCTATACTATATCTAGAGTTTTGCTCTAGTATTTAATAAGTATATGTTTTATTAGTAAATTAGAGAGATATATCTAGCTAGTTATATCTTAGTATTATAGAGATAGAGTCTTATATTTAATTATTAGCAGCTAATATCTTAGTTTCTTTATAGGTTTAAAGTCTAATATATCTCTAATAATCTGGTTTTATATCTAAAATTAGCTCTTACTTAGTTTATTAGGTATAGGATCTGTTAGTTATCTAATATTAGAAGTAGGAAGCTTTAAGGATCTTAGCTTTTAAATATAGTTATCTAGAGTATTACTATTATTAAAAATAATCTTTCTTATTATAATATTTTTAGAAAGAAAGTTAGTAGAAGGAAAGAGTAAGTAATTTGCAGACTAAATAGATAGATTAAATAAGGATAATTATAAAATTTAAAGATATTATAGTATAATAGTTAATATTAAATATCTTCTATCTAAGAGAATAGGTTAGGTAGTATATATAAATATAGATAAAAAAGAGAAGATCTTAGAAACTAAAAGGGTTAATAATACCCTCTTATATCTGCTAATTACTTTAAAGTGCTAGTAATTTATTAGTATTCTATAGAAGAAATAATTAACTTCTTTCTCTCTTAGCTCTCTTAGCTCTAATAAAGGTAAAGTAAACTTAAGATAAAAAATCTAATAATATATCTAATAGTAAATTAGAGCAGTTATTTATAAGAAAAGAATAAAGGAAATAGTAGCTATTTATAGCTATTAAAGTAAGGGATCTAGTTATAAAACTAGGTAAATATCCTCTTCTATTCTCTAATATTAACTTCTCTTTTTCTAATAGTTATCTTTCTCTCTATCTCTTAATCTTAACTTAACTTCTCTAAATTCTTTTTCTTATATCTATAAATCACTTTCTCTTATTATAGCTAACTATAACTTTCTTATATTAGGTGTTAAGAATACTAATTAGCCTTGTTTTTATTATCTTTCTGTAAAAGCTAGTTTCTAGATACTTAGTTTTAATATTTCTATATCTTAGATAAAGTAGAATAATATACCTCTTTTTATCTAGTACTCTAATAACTAGCTTTAGGTAATTCTCTTTTCTTTATACTTCTTATTACTTAACTAATATCTATTATCTTTTTAGGCTATTATAAGCTTTATTTAGCTCTAACTTAATATTCCTAGTAATAAATATTTAGAAGTAGCCTTTATCTTATAGGTGTTTTCTAATAAGACTACTAATATAATAAGACTAGCTTTTTAGAAAGTTTACCTTAATAAGTAAGATTTTAATTAAATATTTAAGGTAACTAAGGGAACTAGTAACTTTTACTATTAAGTTTTTATTTATATCTCTGCTACCTTTCTTTCTAGCTTATAGTAGATAAAGGTCTTTTAGTGTGTAGTAGCTACTTATAGCTTATTTATCTAATTCTAAGATAGTTATAATATAATATCTTATATCTATTATAAGGAGTATATCTATGCTATAAGAAACCCTATAACTAGTGTTTTTATTTGTGAATTATATTTTAAATATATTTCTATACTAGGTACTTCTTATACTAACTGCTTCTTCTATAAAATCTAAGAGAATTACTCTTATAATAATCTAAGTATTTATAAGTGTTATAGATATAGAATTAAGTATAATAATAAAGCAAGAAAGAGCAGAGAATTTAATAGTATTATAATAATTTTATAGTTTTAAATTCTAGCTAATACTACTATATTAGCTATATTTAAATTTAACTTTTTAATTCTTTAAAACACTCTTTATCTTTAATAGGCTTAAAAGTATTACCTAGAAGCTAGGTTTGCCTACTCTTAGCACTCTTTTATACTAGAGCTACTTTTAAACTTTAACTTTATAGAGATTACTAACTATTTAGGGCTTTATATTATAGGTTAAGAAAAGGAAGATAGAGTAACTAAATATATCTTTATAGAATAGAGGAAAAGGGAAGAAATAATAGAAATATTATTAAGTAGTAATAAGAATATAAAGGAAATATCCTCTAAATAGGTTTATAAAACTAACTTTAAACCCTATCTAAGTATAAAATTAATAAGATCTTCTTTAGAAATATTATTTCTAGAATCTTAAACTTTTAAAATATAAGAGATAAAAGAAAGAAGACTATATAAATAAGTATAAATAGGTCTGTAAATTATTAAACTAAGTATTTAAGAATAAAAGAAAGATTATAAGTCCTTTAGATCTTCTATATTAATATACTTCCTCTCTTTCTCCTTTAATATCTATAAGATTTCTACTACTAGTTACTATTTAGCCTTTAATATTTTAATTACTATTTCTAAGTCTTTTAGATACTATTTTAATCTTACTATAGATTATAATATATTCTCCTCTTTATTCTTAATTATCTCTCTAGATACTATTAGTTCTTTCTTTTCTTCTTCTAGTATATAGTTATTATACTCTTTATTTCCTAGTACTAGAAAGACTTTTACTAGGTTTCTCTCTAAATTAGATCTATAAATATCTATATTACTTAGTTTCTAATATCTTTTAGATACTTAAATAAATTTCTAAACTTAATTTCTATTAAATATCCTATTTATGATCTCTTTTCCTGCTAATATTACTAGTTAATATAATAGAGTATTAGAGGTATATAATAAGATATAAAAGGGGCCTTGCTATTAGTAGTTAAGCTTCTTAATTAAAGATTTATTAATTAATCTCTTAATATTAAATATTAGAACTAAATTACCTACTTCTAGCTTCTCTTTTCTTATTATCTGCTTATATTAATTATTACTATATTTTATAGTTTTCTTATATTAACTCTTAATTATCTTTTTAGCTTGCTTTTTATCTTTATTAAGTTATAGAAAAGCTTATAGATATATCTAAACTTCCTCTTTCTATATAGTTACTAAATTCTAATTAAGAACCTTCTAGGTTAGTATTAGGGTTTTAATAGGTATAATAGGTTTAAATCTATATAAAAGGTAGAAAGAGCTAAAGCTAGTTAAAGTATAAATACTTAATTAGTCTATAAATAGAGTAGTGGGCAAATATAGTTAAGGGTTAATATCCTTTCTTCCTCTAGTTTATATTAATAAAGAATAAGTAATAGGCTAATAACTAGTCTTAATTACTCTATTAGCTCTTAGGTTATAGGCTAATATTACTTTTCTTCTTATACTATACCTTTTATTAAACTTAATAATAATACCTTTATTTTCTAGACCTCTATTAATAATAATTTTACTATATAGCTTATATTAATAGATAACCTCCTCCTAAATAAACTTTATAATCTTAGCTGTAGTTACTTATTTAAGCTAGTATATTTTAGGCTATCTAATAAGCAGGTTCTAAGCCTCTATAAGATACTACTTACCTACTTTCTATATATCTAATAAAATTTTTATAAAGGGTAATCCTTTTAGTAAATTATAGGTTCTTATATTATTTATATATTAAGCTTTTCTCTTCTAGTAATTAGAATAACTCTTTAGAGACTCTTTAACTTCTAAATATATATTACTTTATATATAATAGTTAGATAATCTCCTTGCTATAGCTTGCTTATCTCTATAACTGCTTTTCTTATAGGCTTTAGTAATTAGCTTCTTTTTCTATTTAGGGTTATCTATAATTTGTCTTAGTATTAGCTTCTAATTTGTTAGTTTAGTAAAAAGCAGGTAGTTTTAAATATAGTAGTTCAGGGCTTTAACTTTGAAATTATAGTATCTAATAGGTTAAATTTCTAGAAGATATCTTTATATTATTAAATAGTAGGTAATCTATTAAGAATATACTAAATAGGCCTGTAAATTGTTAAGAAGGGTGTCTAGGATAGTTATTATACTATTAATAATTTTCTATATATCTTCTATAAGAACTTTCTCTATTTATTATATATTACTATATTATTATGCTTAATTAAAGAAAGAACTAGCTTTAATATTAATAAAGAAGATCTATAAATTGATCTAAGAATTAATTTCTCTTTTTATATCTTTATTAATTATATTTAAAGGGCCTTAGAGTTTCTGTGAGAGGCTATCTGCTACTATGTTCTGTGTGCTATAGATATGTTATACCTTGAAGTTAAATATTTGAATCTATATAATTTATTAAATAATAAGAGCTTTTAGGAGGTTTATAGCTGCTCTATTTAGTTATATAACTAAAGTCTAGGTATCTGTTTCTAGAATAAAGTGTCTTTTATAGAGGTAATTGTGCACCCTTTTTAAGGCTTTTAGGATACTATATAGTTCCTTCTTTCTAGTATTATAGGATAGTTCTGGTTCTAACTAAGTGCTACTCTTAAAGTGAGAGACTATATATTAGTTATTAATAAATTAGCCTAGAACTCTGTTCTATCTTATATTACTAGTATTAACTATAAGATATATATCTCCTCTTTTAGAGCTATAATTTAAGGTAATAAGGATTAGAGCTTTAATAAGTATTAACTTTAAGGTATCTATTACTATCTTATACTTCTCTTTCTAATAAAAAGAGGTATTCTTTTTAAGTAGATTAGTGAGCAGCTTTATAATAGTTAAATAGTTCTTTATCTAGGATCTATAAAATATTATAATTTCTAGGAAAGCTCTTAATTCTATTAAGTTAGTATAAGTAATCTATTTGCAGATCTTAACTATTTTTACTTCTTCTAGATAATATCTATTAGTACTATAAATATAGCTAATAATTATTACTGCTTTCTAGGCCTATTAAGACTTAACTACTACTACTATATATTCTACTAGCTTTAAATTAACTAGAACCTTATTAATATTTTATAAATATTCTAAAATAAATCTGTGAATTTCTAGATAAGACTTAATTTCTTCTTTATTATAGTGTAAAGTTAGTTCTTTAATAGTAATATTATTAAGAAAGGCTTTATAATAACTAGATATAAGGTTATATAGAATTCTAATTATAACTCTTATAAATTATATAACTGAATTTATTACTTCTTAAGGCAAAGTATATATATATAGTAGTCTAATAGGTAAGGTAAATATAGTTAAGTTTCTGCTTATAGGGTTTAAGGAGACTTAGTTATATTCTAAGAAGAAGTCTAAAAGGGATAATAACTAGTATATAGTAAAATCCTCTAAAAAGTTATTTATAGAGGGGGGTAGTGCTATATCTTAAATTATAACTATATTTATCTTTATTATAAAGTTAATAAGTCTTATTTTGCTATCTTTCTTATATATAAGAAAGAATAGATTATAATATACTATATAACTCTATTCTAGGATTCCCTTTTCTAGTCTGTTCTTTAGAATTATAATAATATTCTATTCTAACTCTCTTAATATTAGGATTTCTTTTACTTACTATACTTTATATAGGATTATCTATATTATTTATAGGGGAGTAATAGAAGGGTAAATAGAGCTATAATAGGTAAATTTCTATATTAAAGCTTTTTCTCTTACTATTAGAATAGTTATAAGAAGCTTTTTTTTTTTAGGTTATAGGTAATTAATAGTTTTTAGAATAGCTTCTAGCTAGGTTTTTATAAGTCTTATTTCTAGCTTAATATTTAAAAACTTTAGTATAATTAGGCTAGTAAATAGGGTGTTAAGATCTAGCTTTATATTCTTTTCTACTCTTACCTATACTTTTAGCTTCTATTCTAGGTTACTATCTGGGATTAAACTGTCTAATATAGTATTATTAACAGGTTAAATCTTCTTATTTTTTATCTTATATAGCATATTAATATCTTTTATTAGTAATATAGGTATTATTTATATAGATATATAGTAATAATAAGAAAAAATAGTATCTATAGCTATAATAACTTTAATTTCTTTCTAATATACTATTTTATACTTCTTTTTAGGCACTCTCTTTTTTGCTGCTTTCTTTTTAGATTTATAAATATAATACTAATAGTTAATACTATAACTATTATATTTTTTAATATATTTAGTGCTTATAATTGCTTTGCAGATATTATTAAGCTTAGAGGTAACTTCTTTTCAGATTATAGTTTCTAGGATTTTATTAAAAATTAATCTAAATTCTTTAAAAATAGTGATAACTTTCTTATCTAGCTCTATTTATTGCTTAACTTTCTCTAGTAGGTTATATAAGCTCTTAAATACTTATTAAATTACTTTAATATTCTAATATGCTTTTATACTATTTAGTATTATATCTAACTCTTTCTTATCTTTAACTTTATTAACTTACTAATTATCTCCTATAAACTCTAAGCTTACTACTATATTAGGTCTATTAGTAGTAGCTTCTATTTTCCCTCTTCTATAAGAGATATAAAAGCATATTAATATTATAAAGAGATAAAATAGTCTATCTTAGTAATAATTTCTAGAAAGTAAGCAGTTAAGTCTTTTATATAGAAAGATAATAGGATATTAATCTTAATATTTCCAGACTAAAGAACTCTAATAATCTAGTTCTATATATAATCTAAGGTTATTTTAGTCTTTAAGATAAAAGGGGCTTCTAGTACTAAGTCCTTATTATAGGTATTTTCTAAGAAAATAAAGAAGCTAATATCTTAAATTATATTACCTCTAATATAGATATTATCTATAATTATATCTATAAATTAGATTCTCTGCTCCTTATTAGTAATTCTGCAGATTTCTATATTAGTTTTAACTATATTACTCTATAAGTCTAGGTGCCTAATATATCCTTTACTAATAAGATTAATTACTAAGCTACTATTAATAATTCTCTTAATTAGTATATTTATAGAGCTATAAAGAATAATTATAATCTACTAGTAGGTTATAATAAAGTCTAGGATAGTAATATACCTTAGTAGTAAAAGAAGTATAGAATTCTATTTCTTAGTTATAGTATCTGTTTTAAAGATAGAATTAATTATATAGCAGTTAAACTATACTTACTTAATCTATAAATTCTTAGATAAGATTATAGAAATAGCAGCTAAAGTTACTTAGCTTTTAAAATAGTTTTTATTATTATTCTATTAGTTTATCTGCTCTTATAGCTCCTTATTACTAGCTTCTGTTTTATTAAATTAATCTAGAAGTGTGATATTAGCAGAAATAAAAACCTTCTATGCCTTTAAATTATATCTATTCTTATACTTATTAATTATTACTTTAGTAGTATTATAAACTATTTTATTCTAGTCTAGCTAGTTCTAATAAAGAAAAGCTTTAAAAATAGCTACCTTTCTATTTACTCTCTTACTATATAGCTCTAGTATAAGTATATAGCTAGTCTGTAAATTATTATATTAAATCTGAGGCTTGTTTTGCTCTTCTTGTTCCTGTTATTTAATTAGCTCTTTTAGGGTGTTCTATAATATAATATTATTAGTATCTTCTTTATTATTAGGAAGCTTAGTAACTTGCTAGGTAATTTAAATTAGAGGATCTTAGACTATAAGTAGGTCTGCTATTTGAGAGGCTTATTAAATATAAGTATTATAAGGTTCTAAGTAATAGTTTCTAGCCTTTACCTGTTCTATAGCAGTAATATCTTTAACTAGATTAATATACTGGTTTCTGGGCTTAAAGTTAAAGAATATTATATTAATAAAGTTATATAACTGCATTATATTCTTTTCTTAATCTGCAAAGTTAATAGATTGCTTAGAGTATAGTTTGTTATAACTAATAACTTATATAATCTCTTCTATTAGTTTTAGCTACTACTTTTCTACTATTCTACTAGCAGCTACTATATAGTTTGTAAAGCTGTTTTTATTAATAAGAATATATCTTAAAATTATCTGGCTATCTATTCTCCTAGCTGTGTAGCTTTTATTAATAATACCTGCTTTGATTTAGATATTAGAATTAAGGGTGCTAATAAAGTAGAAAGGTGCTATATAGTAGTAGACTCCCCTTTAGCTAGCTTTAAGGTATTTAATATAGCTAATAATAATATAGGCTACTATTCTATAAAACTAGTAGTATCTAAAAGTCTAAAAAGGTATATATTGCTGTGGTTTCTCTTACTAAAAGCTTTTATAGCTTTCTCTTTTTCTATCTCTTTTAAACTCTTAATATTATTAGTAGCTGCTTTAGTAGTTACTATAACTAGCTTATAGGTAGTAGTACTGCTATTACTAATATTAAGTCTATATATTATTCTGAGATTATTATTTATAAGGTTTAGTAGCTTTTATAGTGTTTAAGTTAAAAGTGTTATCTCTTTAGCTAGTAACTCTCTTAATAAGGCTTAGAATATCTGTCTTATAGTTAGCTCTATTAATATTAAGAGTTTTAAAGTTTTCTATAAGAGAGTTAATAATTAAGTTTATAGTCTGTGCTATAAAAGGTTTCTTAGTTTTAGCTCTCTGCCTTATTAGAATTATCTTTATAGAGACTTAAAGTATAGTTATTAGTTTAGGCTTAATAAGGCCTAATAGTTACTAAAGCTTCTGCTAAGTGGTGGACTATTTAATTAGAGTGTCTTTAACTATAACCTATTACTTTGAAATAACTTTAGTAGGTTAGCAGTTAAGACTTTAAGCTATAGCTCTTATTGCTCTCTCTGAAAAATAGTAATAGGTAATATAAATAAGTTTAGTATCTATAAGTTCTAGATCTCTATATAGAATAGCCTTCTATTAAAGCTAGTAAATAGTAGCAATTAATACTATAACCTATAAAGGGTTATTATCTTTAATATAAGAGCCTATAACTAGGTTTTAAAGATCTTTATTAGGGTTCTATTAACACTTTAGGTCTGTAAATCTGAATTAGTAAAGAAGTTTCTTCTTAGCTTTTTTCTAGGTTTTAGCTTTATTAATATAGGATTATACTATATCTTAATAGTTACTAGAACTATATATATAGATCTTATTCTTTATATCCTTATTAGTCTTATAGTAAAGCTTAGAAAGGCTTTTATAGTCTATAATAAAGTTTGAGATATTAGTTCTAATAAACTTAGATGTTCTAGTTAAGTAGGGAGTTATTATAGCTATAGTAGGATATCTTATTAGAAGGTTAGCTAGAACTATAATATTTTAATTAGTATATATTCTCTTAGGTAAATAATAAGAACTAGGGGATAATACCTCTATTCCTGGAGAGAGATTTGCAGACCTATTTATACTATTTTTAGAAGCTGGCTATTTTATAGCTTATAGCTATATCTTACTAAATAAAGTTCCTATAAACCTTTTCTCAGGCTGCTTTCTCTTATTAGAAGAGGATCTAGTATCTAAGTTATTTAAATAAGAAGAAAATATAATACTTATAGAGTTGTAAGTGTTAGGTTTGTTATTATATAGTTAAAGTAATAAAGCTTTCTAAGTAGAAAAGTAAATTTATTATTATAATATTTTCTAAATAGAAAGATAAAGTAGGTAATTATAACTTCTTTAAATAATAAAAAAGGAAAAATAATATAAACTAAATAAATATAGAAAGGTTTCTTAACCTTAATCTTGCTACTCTAGGCTTTTATGGATCTACCTTAAGTCTTATTACTTAATATAGAAGGGTCTCCCTGATAACGCTTCTGTCTTAGAAGACTTTGCAGTTTTACTATATTAGAATATCTTAAATATTAGTATTCTTTACTCTTAGCACTTAAAGCTATACTAGTAAGGGGTTTATTAGTATTTATTCACTAATCTAGTTAATCTCACTATACTTATTAGCTTAGTAAGATTGCTAATTATTATATTAGTTTTAAATATAACTATCTTAGCTGCTCTAGCTATAACTTACTAGTTAAATAATAGTAGTATTAAAAGTATATAAGAGAGGGAGAAAGGGAGTATATTTACTGGAACCTACTAATAGTATATAAAAGGGAGTATATTAGGGTTTTTATTATTCCCACCTTAATTCTAAGAGAATATATAGCTATTACTATTCTTATAAACTAAGATAGGTCTGTGAATATCTTTTTCTATCTTTCTATATTAGCTATTAATTATATTATTATTCTTTATTATTTATAGGTTTTTTAGGTATATTATTATATTTAAAGTGGATTAGTTATATATATATATGTTAATAGTGGGGATATATAGATATAATAAAGGCACCCTACTCTCTGAGAAGCCTTTAAAGGCTGTTAAAAAGAGTAAAAGAATCTGCTTCTAGGCACTATTAATAAAGGCTAGAACTATAAGGGCTAGAAAGAATAGCAAATAATATAACTCTATCTATAAATAGGCTAGAATAATAGAAATAGGCTTAAAAGATATATAAAGTAATTTGCAGATCTAATTAAAAGAGATTACTAAAAATAAGTATAAATTTGCTGAGAAAATCCTGAAAAACTTAAGAATTAAGTATTAAGGTATTAGTGATACTAGAGATAAGTCCTCCCCCCTTCCCTATAGTCCTTCTATAATAGACCTATATGCTAAGAGGGATCTCTTAGAAATTGCACTGCTAAGTCCCACTTATCTTATCCCACTACCTATTATAGAAGGGTAGTAGTAAGCTCTTAATAGCCTGCTAATATATCTTATTATAATCTTTTTACTAAAATTATAATTATAGTAAGATTATATTAATTATATAACTTTATAGCTTTATTCTATTTATTCTAAAATATTTAGAATATTATAGCTTTATTTTTAGTAGTAACTATCTAATTTAGTTTATTTATAACTATCTAAGCTAAACTCTCTAATTTTAAGCTGCTAACTCTATCTACTACCTACTTTTACCTTATTTCTTTCTATTTTCTCTTTCTTACTTTAAATAATCCTTTACTCTTACTATAACTCTCTCTTTTTTATATTTTAATAACTTCTCTCCTATATTTACTACTTCTAAAATATTTCTATCTCTCTATTTAAATCCTATATTAATTATATCTAAGTTATAGTAAATAGTAAAAAAGCTTCTAGCTAATAGTTACTCTACTAGTAGTAAAGATCTAGTAGATCTATCTTAATTAGCCTTATAGCTAATAGTATTTATTTTTCTAAAATAAAAAGATATATACTAAGTTTTTATTAAAAACTACCTAGATTAGTTAATAATATTATTTTAACTCTAAATTTTCCTTCTTTTTCTTATATTCCTTCTATTTTAACTAGATAACCTAAGAATCTCCTTATAAGAGTTAAGAATAAGTATATATAAGAAGAAGAGATAATCTTCTTATTAAAGTATTCCCTTTAAGAGTTAATAAGATTAAGAGATATATTAATAAATCCCTCTTATATCTAATAACTCCTTCTCTCTCTAATAAATCCCTTCTAAGTTTATTCTCTTTTTAGAAAGCTCTTTTTAGAAAGTAAGTACTAAGTATTTCCTTTTTAGAAAGTGCTCTTATAAAGAAAGCCTAAACTAGAAAGCTCTATCTAAGAGAAGGAAATACTAGATTTATAAAAGAGTATAGGTAAATATAAGTTACTTAATAAATAAATTAATATCTAAAGCTATAACTTAAAGAAGATATCTATACTTAAAGTATAATTATAAGTCTAATACTTAAACTCTTCTACCTTTTAAAGGGTATAAATAACTATAAGTTATCTAATATATAGATTAATATCTAAAACTATAACTTAGAGAAGATATCTATATATAAGATACTAATATAAGTCTACTACTTAAATTCTTCTATAAGTAATTACTATTCCTCCTTTCTATTATATTTAAAGATATCTCTCCTATTTTTCCTATCTAATCTTAGTATTACTCTATTATTTCTATTTCTTATAATTTTAAAGCTATTATTAACTCTAATATATATAGTAAAATTAGGAAGTTTAATACTAAAGAGACTAACCTAGTAAAGATTATAAGCTATATTACCTACTATATTATAAAGTATACTAAGTAGAATACCTATAGCTTATAACTATAAATCTACTTTAAGGATAACTTCTAGAATATTATTAAAGTTTTTAACTATATAGACTTATCTATTACTAAGGCTCTCTATAAAGCCTTTATTACTAATAGAATATTTATTACTATTAACTCTAACTAGATAAAAGATAACCTTACTAATATTATTAAATAATTATCTTATTATTTCTAAACTAATAATAACTTTACTAAAGTTAAGTTATAATATCTCTTATTTATTAAAGAATATATCTAAGACTTTAAATTCTTTACTAAAATCACTAAAGATATTAATAACTCTGTTTTAACTCTAATTACCTCTATATAGCTACTAAAAGCCTTAATAGTACCTATTTCTCCTATCTATTAGAGCTCTATTAATAACTCTAAACCTGCTAAATCCTTATAAGGACTTATTCTAGTTTTAAACTCTAATCTCTTCTAGAGTATTTAAAATACCTCTTAAGCCTATTTTAAGTAAAATTAGAACTCCCCTTTATATATCTAAATAATACTATCTGAGAAAGAACCTTCCTTATACTAACTTTTAGATCTTATAAAGTTTTATAATAATAAAAATCTTAAATATAGTAGTAGTAAGATAGATATTTTAGAGTTTAAATTACTTATTTTTAAAGACTATTATTATTAGTTTCCCAAAATACTAGTATAGTGAAGAGAGGGGTTAGATAGGGTGTAATATTAGTTTAAGATATATATATTAAGAAGAGAGGTATCTAGAGAGTAGTTAGTATAAAGAAATAATATAGGCAGTTAATAGAGATAGGTTATATAATATTAGAGGTTATATAACTGCTTACTTAACTAGATTATAGTTATTTTAGTACTAGGCTGTGAATTCTAATAGAGGCTAGGATCTAATCTACTAGGCAATATAGGCAATTATTCCCATACTAGTAGTCTTTTCTTTTATACTAGCACTTACCTAATAGGCTTATCTAAATATATAAATTAAATAATAAGTTAGATATTATTAATAACGTCTAATTAAAGCAAAAAATAGCTAGTTTAGCTAATTACCTAAATCCTTCTTAAATAGCTTAAAACTAGCTCTAAATAGTATAAATAGTATAAATAGCATAAATAGCATAAATTAGCTATTATTCTAATATTCCTTCTATTATATATATTACTTATCCCTCTATTTAGATTATAAGGGTATTATTATTAATAAGGCAGTATAAAGCTCTATTAGGCTTTGCCTTTATTATAGTGTTAGCTGGGTTATCTTTGCTATTTACCTATTAGATCTTAGAAAGCTTATAATACTTATATAACTAATAGAAAGCTATAATATTAATTATAAGATATTTTTCCTTTATAGTGCCTAGCTTTACTAAGCACTTATATAGTAAGTATAAGTCTATATATATTATAGTAGGTATAGAGTTAGTAATACCTAGCTTAGTAGTAACTTAGTATAGTATTAAGGTGATTATAAAGGCTAGGTTAGTACTAGTAACTATAGTATAGATCTCTAAGACTAATATACTATAAGTAACCTATTTATACTTTATAGAGCTATAATAGATAATATTACTATAAATTATAAAAGTAGTATTATTTATTATTTTATTAGCTAGTATAATAATATAGTCTAACTATAATATAAGGTTCTAGTTATTAGTAAATAATCTATCTATAAATATAAATAATTTAATAGTAGATAGTAATAGTATAATAAAGGTTAGACTATAATTAAGGTTATCTTTTAGCTACTAGAGGCGCTTATTAAGGATTATAATATCCTTATTAGCAGGATCCTAGTATTAGGTAGTAGTTAATAGGTTAAAATAAGCCTCTAGTTAGCAAATTAAGGCTATATAAGCCCCTCTAATATATTATTTAATATACTATTACTTTGCTAGTATCTTTATAATATTCTAAGCCTTCTATACTAGGTTAATCTTAGTGCCTTAACCCTTCTAGTATAGGATAATTACTCTAGTAAGTAATAGAAAGATTATTCTAGTATTAAAAGTAATAAGAGTAGTAGTAGTAAGTTTCTCTTTATTTTTAGCTATAAATTTAGCCTTCTAGAGCTCTTTTTCTTTAAGAGTTAAAAAAGAGATAGTTAATAGTCTAATAGTATTATCTATTTATATACTAATAATAGTAAAGTATAGGCTAGTATTATTAGTAATAAGGAGATAAGAGTTAAAAGTAGAACTAGTTATCTATAACTTATTATAATAATAGATATTATAGATAGCCTACTAATAAGTACTAGCTTTAGTAATATTATATAAGAGTTTAATAATCTTTATAATAGTACTAGGAGAGTAAAGATTATATATTTAATTAGATAGATAGGTATAAATATCTTATATAAGAGTAGTTTATAACTAAATATATACTTAAATAATATCTCTAATCTAAATTAAATAATTAGAGCTAAGAGATAGTATAATAGCTAATAGAAGTTAAATACTATAATATTAGATTATTAGTGATTATATTAAAATACTATACTTATTAGTATTATTTATACTATAAATAATAAGATAGGACTTTTTAAATAGAGTAATAGTTTTATTTTTAATCTTATTAACTATATAGAATTAAAAAAGATATCTATATTATTTAGAGAAGTTATAGATCTTAAATTTAAAGACTTTATATTTAAAGAGAGTATTAATCTTCTTCTTATAGGATTTTTAAAAAAAAGAGCTATTAGTAGTAAGTTTACTAGACTTATATAAAGTAAGGTAGAGTTTCTAATCTGCCTTCTCTTTTATTAATAAGAAGATTAATAGGTTATTAACTTCTTACTTAAAAATATAGGAGAAATTAATAATAATAGAGTTCTTTTAGAGTTATCCTCTATACTAGAATAGGAGAGGAGCTAGAGGAGTACTTATAGGAGAAATAGCTACTAGTTTAGAGTTAGTATTAGTAAGGTTAGAGTTACTAAAATTATTAGAGTTACTATAAAAGGGTCTAATAGTAATAGAGGGAAAGTTTTAGAAGCTATAGAGAAGCTAAATAGTAACTATTTTACTTAAAATAGTAATTAAATAATAGAGATTCTACTATTTATCTTTTTTATAGTAGATTTATACTAATAATTATAGTAGGAGATAGGTAACTTTATCTATACTTAGACTATTATAAATACTTAAAATATTAGTAATTTTATATTTAGTAGTCTCTTTATATAAATTATCTATAATAGTATAAATTACTTTAGCTCTAGCTATAATATCTAGTAAGAGTATTAGATTATTACTAATATATAAATAAGTATTAAAAATAAGAAGAGTAGAAATAAGGCTATTAGAGCTAGTAGTATTATTAATAGCTTTAACTACTATTTAGAGGGTAAGGTTAGACTTAGTATAGGAAACTTTCTACTAAATAATAGTATAGATATATTAAAGAGATCTATAGTATTATTTAGTCTTACTAATATAATAGTAAGCTTTAATAGATATAACTTTAACTATAATAGCTATAGATTTAGTATTATTTTTAAAGGTTTTAGTAGTAAAGTTTAAACTAATATCTATAATAATATTATTAGGTGGTTCTTAGTAAATATAAATCTAGTAGAGATAGAGGGTTTTTTAGGTGGTTTTTACTAAGAGATTAGATAAAAAGTAAATAGTATTAAAGCTAGTAGTAGTATTAATAATATATAGAGTTACTTTTCCTTTAAAGTATATAATATTATAGATAATTTTATAATTAAAGTTATAATTATCTTTTAGTAAGAATTTAAAGTATTAGAGTACTCTAGTATTTAATTAGTAGTATTAGCAGATCTTAGTTAACTGCTTAATTACTATAGTTTAAATAAAATAACTAGTATAGTAGAGAAAAATAGCTAACTTAGTAATAGAAAGGTAGCTAAATTAGTAATAGAGGTATTAAAGTTTAGTATCTATTAAGTAGCTAGCTTAGATAAAAATCTCCTTATTATTAAGAAGAAGCTAGATATAACCTTATTTATAAATAATAGAAGTAATAGTTTTACCCTATAGTAAATAATTATAGAGATTATTAAAATAGATATCTAAATAATCTATATTATTTAAGTAGAAGAAAAAAGAGATATTAGAAGGTATAATATAAAATACTATTTAACTAAATATAGTATTAACTATAATAGTACTAAATAAGTTCTTATAAGGTCTATTACTAAAATATACTCTTACTTAGCTAGTATTAGCTTTATTTATCTTAATTAAGGAGTAAGAATATTATAAAGTAGTAACTTATTATTAACTAGTAATAGAGACTCTAGTAGCACTTAAATCTAGTATAATACTCTAGAAAACTTTTTCAGAGTATCTACTATTAAGTATAAATAGCTATATAGGAGCAGAGATTCTAGGTAAAATAAGCTATATTAGAGGTAAAAGGAGTATAGGATTAGTAGTAGAGTTAAAACCTATAACTATATAAAAGGTAGCCTAGTTTAGTAGTAAATTAGTTAACTTATTACTATTAACTATAAATATAGTATTAGTAATATAAGTAGTGAATTTATAGAGTAAACTAGGCTAAGATTTAATATCTTAGTAGTAATTCTATAAATACTACTTAGTATTACTATTAGTATCTAAATTAGTAGTAGGGGGGTCTTAATTATTATTATTACCTTTAAAATTAAATAGAAAGGTGTTAAAGTTATTCTTAGTTAAGTTTTAAGAATATTTAGACTTAAACTTATTAAACTCTTAGATATATTTATTAGCTAAGTGCTTCTATAAATAATAATCAAGCTTATAATAAATCTAGTAGTATTTAGAGCTATTTTAATAGTTATTATATATTAACTAATAATATAGGGGAGATTCTTATTAGTTTAGCTAGTTTTAGTAAAATTTACTATAATTAGGGCAATTTTAGTAGAAATTATGCTATTAGTTACTATTCTAGAAATATTAATCTATATATATTATATTAAACTTATTAGAGTCTTTAGAGGCTATAAATTAGATAGTAAGGCTTTAATTAAAGCGGGAAGTAGCACTAATAGATAAATAGAGGGTATTATATAGGTCTTAAAGGCTTATAGGGTATTTATAGAGAGCTAGTTTATACTTATAAACTTCCTAGTAAGTATTATAGATCTTATATTATAGAAGGGTATTACTAGTATTATACTTCCTGCTAAGTATAGGTCTAATAGTAGAGAGAGTATTAAATAGGATTTTAAGGTTTTTAGTAATAGATTTTCCAGGATTCTTATATATAAGGTTAGGTAATATAGTATTATCTTATAATTTCTTATTAGTAATATAAAACTTTTTAGTTTTAAAGTAATCTTTTAATTATTTAATAATCTTAGTATATAGAGGTTAGGAGATCTAGTTTATAATATAGTAGAAGTAGTACTACTAGATATTACCCTTTAATATTAGAGAAAAGGTCTTAGTATAGTATTATAGAGAAATACTAGCTTTAGTATAATAGTCTTTAAAAATAAGTAATTTAGACTTTAAAATATCTATTTTACTACTACTATACTTAAGATCTTTATTATTATAAAACTTTATAAGATCTAAAAGTTAGTATAAGAAAGGTTCTTTTTTAGGTAATATTATTTAGATATATAAAGGGGGGTTCTAATTTTGCTTAAAATAGACTTAAAAAGTATTTTAAATACTCTAAAAGGAATTAGAGTTTAGAACTAGAGTAAGTCTATATAAGGGTTTAGTAGATTTAGAGTTATTAATAGAGCTCTAATAGGTAGGAGAAATAGATACTATTAAGGCTTTTAGTAGCTATATAGGAGTAATTAGAGTTAAAATAGAGTTATTAATATCTTTAGTAATTTTAGTAAAGAATTTAGAGTTTTAGATATACTCTTTAATAAATAAGAGATATTATAGCTTAACTTTAGTAAAGTTATTATTAGTCTAGAAGTAATAGAATAATTATTTAATAATATTAGTAAGGTTATCCTTTATCTAGTTAAAGTTAATAGTAATAAATACTCTATTAGTAATAAGAGCTTTATAGAAAGCTTTAGTAGTAGATAAGTCTATATAGTTAAAGACTTTAATAATATTCTAGAAGTCTTTTTTAAAGTAGGCTTATAGTTATAGGTTATAGATACTCTGCTTAGTATACTTTATAATATAGTAGATAATATAGCTTATAATCTTTACTAGGTTAGTCTTTTTAGTATTAAAGTTCCTGATTTTACTATATATATTAGAGTTAATAATAGCTTTAAAATTATAGAAAATAGAGATAATAGAGTAATACTAAGATTAGATAGGGGAAATAAGAGAGGTATTTTTAGATATAGTAGAAAAGAGAAATAGTAATTACCTATAAAAGAATTTAAGTAGTAGACTTATATTAGTATCTTATATATAGATATCTTTTCTAGACTATAGCTTTAGATATTAATCTATATATTAGATAACTTATAGTTATCTATACTCTTTAAAGGGTAAAAGAGTTTAAGTGTTAAACTTATAATTATACTTTAAATATAAATATCTTCTCTAAGCTATAGCTTTAAATATTAATCTATTTATTAAGTAACTTATATTTATCTATACTCTTCTATAAATCTAGTATTTCCTTCTCTTAAATAGAGCTTTCTAGTTTAAACTTCCTTTATAAAAGTACTTTCTAAAAAGAGAATACTTAGTATTTACTTTCTAAAAAAAGCTTCTTAAAAAGAAAATAAACTTAAAAGGGGTTTATTAGAGGGAGGAGAAGTTATTAAATATAGAAGGGGTTTATTAATATATCTCTTAATCTTATTAACTCTTAGAGAGAATACTCTAATAAGGAGATTATCTCTTCTTTTTATATATACTTATTCTTAACTCTTATAAGAAAATTCTTAGATTATCTAGTTAAAATAAAAAAAATATAAGAAAAAGGAGGAAAATTTAAAGTTAAAATAATATTATTAACTAATCTAGATAGTTTTTAATAAAAACTTAGTATATATCTTTTTACTCTAGAAAATAGATACTACTAGCTATAAGGCTAATTAAGATAGATCTACTAAATCTTTACTATTAGTAGAGTAATTACTAGTTAAAAGCCTTTTTACTATTTACTATAACTTAGATATAATTAATATAAGATTTAGATAAAGAGACTAAAATATCTTAGAAGTAGTAAATATAGAATAGGAGTTATTAAGATATAAAGAAGAAAAAGTTATAATAAGAATAAGAAGTTATTTAAAGTAAGAGAGAGAAAATAGAAAGAAATAAGGTAAAAGTAGGTAGTAGATAGGATTAGTAGCTTAAAATTAGAGGGTTTAGCTTAGATAGTTATAAATAAACTAAATTAGATAGTTACTACTAAAAGTAAGACTATAATATTTTAAATATCTTAGAATAGATAGAGTAAAGCTATAAAGTTATATAATTAATATAGTTTTACTATAATTATAATTTTAGTAAAAGGATTATAGTAAAATACTCTAGCAGGTTATTAAAAGCTTACTATTACTTTTTTATAACAGGTAGTTAGAGCTTACTACTAATTAATAGGTTATTACTATTATTATTATAAATAAGAGGTTAAAGTAAAGGGTTTTAGTAGTAAGAGAAGAGAAAGAAAGAAGAGAAGGAAGTAAGATTAGTAAGTAGTATAGATAGGTGCTAAATATATTAAAATATATTAAAATATACTAAATTTACTAAAAAGACTTATAGAGGGTTAAAATTAGTAAAACTTATAATTTTAAGGTTAAATAGAGGGGGAGGAGGGTTTTTAGAGGCTTTAAAGGCTTTAAAAGAGTGAAATTATTAGTAATACTATATAGTAAAAGGGATAGAGTTTTAGTAGAGCTAAAATTATTAGTAATATAATATAGTTAGAGGGATAGGATTTTAGCAGAGCTAAAATTATTAGTAATATTATAGAGTAGGAAGAATAGAGGTTTTAGTAGAGCTATAAGAGATAGAAGAGACTAAAAGAGAGTAGATATAAGGGGAAAAATATATAGTTTTACTATATAATAAAAGATTATAATTATTAATTATAGTAGTAAAGGTAAAGTTATTATAGAGTAGTTTATAGTTATTAATAATAGTAAGAAATCTAAAACTTTATCTATAATATTAGTAATAACTTTAGAGATTATAAATTAACTATAGAGGCTAAACACTTAGTAGTTAAAGCTAGTTTCTCTATTAGTATAATAATCTAAATAAGAGGAGGCCTAGAACTATCTAAGTAGAGAATAATTATTAAATAGAGGTTTAGAAAATAGAAATAGAGGCTATATATTTAGCTGCTAAATCTAAAATCTCTATTAGCTAATATTTAAAATCTAAGAGATAGGATTATTAAGATAAGGAAAATATCTCTTTAGTTATTTATATAACCTTACTAATTTATAGTTATAAATAATATAATAGTAAGGTTATTTATTATAATTATAGATAGTATAATAGTAAAGTTAACTACTAATTAGTATTAGTTTCCTAAAATACTAGTATAGTAAAGAGAGGGGTTAGATAGGGTATAATATTAGTTTAAGATATATATATTAAAAAGAGAGGTATCTAGAAAGTAGTTAGTATAAAGGAATAATATAGGTAGTTAATAGAGGCAGGTTATATAATATTAGAGGTTATATAACTGCTTATCTAACCAGATTATAGTTATTCTAGTACTAGGCTATGAATCCTAATAGAGACTGGGATCTAACCTACTAGGTAATATAGGTAATTATTCCTATAATTATACTAAAGCTAGTATTTCCCTATAATACTATACTAAGGCTTTCTCTCTAATATTAAAGGGTAATATCTAGTAGTATTACTTCTACTATATTATAAACTAGATTCTCTAACCTCTATATACTAAGATTATTAAATAATTAAAAGATTACTTTAAAACTAAAGAGTTTTATATTACTAATAAGAAACTATAGGATAATACTATATTATCTAACCTTATATATAAAAATCCTAGCAAATCTATTACTAAAAACCTTAAAATTCTATTTAATACTCTCTCTACTATTAGACCTATACTTAGTAGAAAGTATAAGACTAGTAATATCCTCTTATAATATAAGATCTATAATATCTATTAGGGAGTTTATAAGTATAAACTAGCCCTCTATAAATATTCTATAAGCCTTTAAGACCTATATAATACCCTCTATTTATCTATTAGCACTACTTTCCGCTTTAATTAAAGCCTTATTACTTAATTTATAGCCTCTAAAAACTCTAATAAGTTTAATATAATATATATAGATTAATATTTCTAGAATAGTAACTAATAGTATAATTTCTACTAAAATTGCCCTAATTATAGTAAATTTTACTAAAACTAGCTAAACTAATAAGAATCTCCCCTATATTATTAGTTAATATATAATAACTATTAAAATAGCTCTAAATACTACTAGATTTATTATAAGCCTGATTATTATTTATAGAAGCACTTAGCTAATAAATATATCTAAGAGTTTAATAAGTTTAAGTTTAAATACTCTTAAAACTTAACTGAGAATAACTTTAATACCTTTCTACTTAATTTTAAAGGTAATAATAATAATTAAAACCTTTCTGCTACTAATTTAAATACTAATAGTAATATTAAGTAGTATTTATAAAATTACTACTAAAATATTAAATCTTAGCCTAGTTTACCCTATAAATTCACTACTTATATTACTAATACTATATTTATAGTTAATAGTAATAAGTTAACTAATTTACTACTAAACTAGACTGCCTTTTATATAGTTATAGGTTTTAACTCTGCTACTAATCCTATACCCTTTTTACCCCTAATATAGCTTATTTTACCTAGAACCTCTATTACTATATAGCTATTTATACTTAATAGTAAATACTCTAAGAAAGTTTTCTAGAATATTATACTAGATTTAGATACTACTAGAGTCTCTACTACTAGCTAATAATAAGTTACTATTTTATAGTATTCTCACCCCTTAATTAAAATAAATAAAGCTAATACTAGCTAAGTAAGAGTATATTTTAGTAATAGACCCTATAAGAACTTATTTAGCACTATTATAGTTAATATTATATTTAGTTAAATAGTATTTTATATTATACTCTCTAATATCTCTTTTCTCCTCTACTTAAATAATATAGATTATTTAGATATCTATTTTAATAATCTCTATAATTATTTATTATAGGGTAAAACTATTACTCCTATTATTTATAAATAGGGTTATATCTAGCTTCTTTTTAATAATAAGGAGATTTTTATCTAAGCTAGCTATTTAATAGATATTAAACTTTAATACCTCTACTACTAATTTAGCTACTCTTCTATTACTAAGTTAGCTACTCTTCTCTACTATACTAGTTATTTTATTTAAACTATAGTAATTAAGCAGTTAACTAAGATCTGTTAATACTACTAATTAAATACTAGAATACTTTAATACTTTAAATTCTTACTAAAAGATAATTATAACTTTAATTATAAGATTATCTATAATATTATATACTTTAAGAGCAAAGTAACTCTATATATTATTAATACTACTACTAGCTTTAATATTACTTACTTTTTACTTAATCTCTTAGTAAAAACCACCTAGAAAACCCTTTACCTCTACTAGATTTATATCTACTAAGAACTATTTAATTATATTATTATAGATACTAGTTTAAACTTTGCTACTAAAACCTTTAAAAATAATACTAAATCTATAACTATTATAGTTAAAGTTATATCTATCAAAGCTTACTATTATATTAGTAAGACTAAATAATACTATAAACCTCTTTAATATATCTATACTATTATTTAGCAGAAAATCCCCTATACTAAGTCTAACCTTACTCTCTAAATAGTAGTTAAAGCTATTAATAATACTACTAGCTCTAATAGCCTTATTTCTACCCTTCTTATTTTTAGTACTTATCTATATATTAGTAATAATTTAATACTCTTACTAGATATTATAGCTAGAGCTAAAGCAATCTATTGAGACAGGGTAGTGCAGACAGCCCAGTTTAGAGGGTGCCCAGACAGGTATATTAGTCAGCACAGTATAGCAGGACTTTTCACCTTATTAAGGGCAGAGAGGAGGATAGAGGAGCATTATTAATTAGCATTATCATAGTTTATCTTATTATTTAAAAGCTTTTATCACTTTTGCTTAATAGTTTGTATCTGCAATAAGGTTATTATGCTCAGAGAGATCCTTTCCTTTATTCTAGAGCCTCTAGATATAAAGCTATAATATTATGATATTCCTATATAAGTGTGTGGGAGTATATAGTTTTATTGTTTTTGTCTTGAGGTTCTTAGCCTATTTCACTATACTATTATAAATAATTTATATAAAGAGACTACTAAATATAAAATTACTAATACTTTAAGTATCTATAATAGCTTAAATATAGATAAAGTTACCTATCTCCTACTATAATTATTAATATAAGTTTACTATAAAAAAGATAAATAGTAGAGTTTCTACTATTTAATTACTATTTTAGATAAAATAGTTACTATTTAGCTTCCCTATAGCTTCTAAAACTTTCCCTCTACTACTATTAAACCTTTTTATAGTAACTCTAATAATTCTAGTAACTCTAATCTTACTAATACTAACTCTAAACTAGTAGCTACTTTTCCTATAAGTACTTTTCTAGCCTCTCTTCTATTCTAGTATAGAAAATAACTCTAAAAAAACCCTACTATTACTAACCTCTCCTATATTTTTAAATAAGAAGTTAATAACTTATTAATCTTCTTATTAATAAAGGAGAAAGTAGATTAGAAACTCTATCTCACCCTATATAAGTCTAATAAACTTACTTCTAATAACTCTCCTTTTAAGAAATCCTATAAAAAGGAGATTAATACTCTCCTTAAATATAAAGTTTTTAGATTTAAGATCTATAACCCCTCTAAGTAATATAGATACTTTTTTTAATTCTATATAGTTAATAAGATTAAAAATAAAACTACTACTCTATTTAAGAAGTTCTATCTTATTATTTATAGTATAAATAATACTAATAAGTATAGTATTTTAACCTAATTACTAATAATTTAATACTATAGTATTTAACTTCTATTAGCTATTATACTATTTCTTAGCTCTAATTATTTAATTTAGATTAGAGATATTATCTAAATATATATTTAGTTATAAACTACCTTTATATAAGATATTTATATCTACCTATCTAACTAAATCTATAATCTTTACTCTTCTAATATTATTATAAAGGTTATTAAACCCTTATATAGTATTACTAAAGCTAGTACTTATTAGTAGACTACCTATAATACCTATTATTATAATAAGTTATAGATAACTAGTTCTACTTTTAATCCTTATCTCCTTATTACTAATAATACTAGTTTATACTTTGCTATTATTAGTATATAAATAGATAATACTATTAGACTATTAACTGTCTCTTTTTTAACTTTTAAAGAAGAAGAGCTCTAGAAGGCTAAATTTATAGCTAAAAATAAAGAGAAACTTACTACTACTATTCTAGTTACCTTTAATAGTAGAATAATATCCCTATTACCTACTAGAATAATTATTCTATACTAGAAGGGCTAAGATACTAAGATTAATCTAGTATAGAAGGCTTAGAATATTATAAAAGCACTAGTAAAGTAATTATATATTAAATAATATACTAGAGAGGCTTATATAGCCTTAATTTACTAACTAGAAGCTTATTTTAACCTATTAACTGCTATCTAATATTAGGATCCTGCTAATAAGGATATTATAATCCTTAATAAGTACCTCTAATAACTAAAAGATAACCTTAATTATAGCCTAACCTTTATTATACTATTACTACCTACTATTAAATTATTTATATTTATAGATAGATTATTTGCTAATAACTAGAACCTTATATTATAGTTAGGCTATATTATTATACTAGCTAATAAAATAATAAATAATACTACTTTTATAATCTATAGTAATATTATTTATTATAGCTTTATAAAGTATAAATAGATTACTTATAGTATATTAGCCTTAGAGATCTATACTATAGTTACTAGCACTAACCTAGCCTTTATAGTCACCTTAATACTATACTAAGTTACTACTAAGCTAGATATTACTAACTTTATACCCACTATAATATATATAAACTTATACTTACTATATAAGTACTTAGTAAAACTAGGTACTATAAAAGAAAAACGCCTTATAATTCATATTATAGCCCTCTATTAGTTATATAAGTATTATAAGCTCTCTAAGATCTAATAGGTAAATAGCAAAGATAACCTAGCTAATACTATAATAAAGGCAAAGCTTAATAAAGCTCTATGCTGCCTTATTAATAATAATACCCTTATAATCTAAATAGAGAGATAGGTGATATATTAGAGGGAATATTAGAAAAATAGCTAATTTAAGCTATTTGCACTATTTATACTATTTGCGCCCTTTAGAGCTAGTTTTAGGCTATTTAAGAAGGATTTAGGTAATTAGCTAAACTAGCTATTTTTCACTTTAATTAGATATTATTAATAATATCTAACTTATTATTTAATTTATATATTTAGATAGGCTTATTAGGTAAGTGCTAGTATAAAAGAAAAAACTACTAGTATAGGAATAATTACCTATATTACCTAGTAGGTTAGATTCTAGCTTCTATTAGAATTTATAGCCTAGTACTAAAATAACTATAATCTGGTTAGGTGAGCAGTTATATAACCTCTAATATTATATAACCTGCCTCTATTAACTGCCTATATTATTCCTTTATGCTAACCACTCTCTAGATACCTCTCTTCTTAATATATATATCTTGAACTAATATTACGCTCTACCTAACCCCTCTCTTCACTATACTGGTATTTTGGGAAACTAACACCAAGGTTAAGACATAATCAAGTGTGAACTTAGAGTATCTATATTGGCTATGTTACTCCCCCGATCTGGACGATATTAATAAATCGGGAGATTGGTATTCAAGCCTCTACAGGTTCAATGGAGATTGCACTTGATCTACTGATCAAGAGGTAGTAACAACGTCTGTAATCTTTAGAAGAGGTAGTCCCAGTATGTAGGCCTCCTGTACCACTGTAAGACAGGAACAAGGATATAGAAAGGGACGACAGCGAAAACAGGAGCGCAGCATTTTGTCATGAAAACCTTCACTCAAACAGCCGCCACTGTTTCATCAAGTCCTCTACCATGAAGATGGTTTTGTCACCCTGACTCGCACGATACTGCATCTCTCTCATGTACTCCGCCATTTTTATCCCTTCGTCCGTAACATTTCACCCAACCAAGCTGTTTCCGTGCTAATACTCATCGGTCAAGCCATTCCCGACTTTGAAAGCCTGTTGAGCTGACCAAACTGTACTCCTCTGCCCAGCGCTTATGGCTCTCAGCACCTGTAGTTCGTTTTGCTCCCTCAGCAATCGAATCTCTGGCATCACCTCCGCAGACACCCTGGGGAGGTTCATGTGCGTGATCGTTGAGTGGACCCAGTCTTCCCAAGTACGATGTGGCAGATTCGGGAACTTGACTGAGATGCGATCAATGAATGGGAGGCACACATCACAAGACCAGACATCGTCTGCTTCCTGGATCTGATCATACGGGACCCAATTCTGACGGAATGAGGTTCCCAAAACAACGTCTTGGTAGCACGCTTCGCAAGAGAGCAGACCGCGGAGGCTGTCATCAACTGGTTTGAACCTTGCGACGCCAGCTTCGCCGTTGAGAGGACAAATCTTTCAAAGCTCGATCCAATACAATGTTCTTTTAGGGCGGAATTGGTAGATTTTCTAGAGCCAGAGTCTGCGCCGGTGGTTGTCCGAGGGATAGTGTCTGTACCCAAGGTGAAGCACACGCGAGTTCTGTGCTACTCTGGGTATTACTGACAAGTTCTGAAATGAACCTCTGGCCATGATATGGTTGTCCTCCGGGATTATGTCTTTTGAGCGGATATTGCTTATGATGGTGGTCGGTTGATGCTGCGGTTAGGGTTTCCAAAGTCGAGTCTTTCAAGGTTTCTGACGCTAGATTATGAGGATTTTCCGCCACAGTAAAGTGCTAGCAGTAACAAGGCTCAGCTCACCGGCGACATATTGTGCGTTGTTCGGGATGGCATCAAGGCCTTCATTTGTAGCAGTGTGTTCAGTCCACGGGAAGTGTCGAGCCACTCCAACGCCATCTTGTGTCGCAGTTGGTGCAGAGCTCATGGGGCTATGTGCCACTTGGGTTTGGTAATGAAGCACCAAAAGCGGTGATTGCACCATGCTTATGTGGTGGTGGTGTATCCGTACGCTGCAATGTTTCCGAGGAGATTCCGAAGGGATTATGCACCGCTTTTTGGTCGGAGGGTACGCTGTCAGCTGTGCTCAGCTATATCTCCTTGGGGTTGCGCACTAATGGAGATGAGAATCATCATGAGATCAATACGGAATCTGCTTCGTTTTGAGGTTCTCGGCTATGGTGATGGTGACACTGAAGTGACAGCGGATCTCCCGAGACGGCTGTGTAAGTGGCACTCTGATAGGTTTGTATGAGGGTAAGAATGTTGTGATGGTGGTTCTGGTAGGCCGAAGCCAGCACCTGCACTAGTCCCAAGCTGAGGCGAAGTTTGCGCCGCCTGAGCGAGATATTGAGAGAGCTTGGTCCGCGCCTTGCTCTTGATGCCTTGGTAAGTACCAGGGATCTTAGAGGAGAAATGAAACCAAAAGATCAATTTCGTGCTCAGTTCTAGAACATTTTGGCGATGTCCTCATTGGGAAAGGCTCCAAGCCCCTCGTCCCCAATCTCTCGTGTTTTCCCAAGTATTCGCTGGGGAAGGTCTAAATCTCAAGATTTGGTTGTATTATATTCCTATGCTTTGAACTAGGACGACCACGGACAACTGTGCGGGTCAGTGGCCGCCATCTTCTGGACAACAATGCCAGCTAGCACAACATGCGCATCGTCAGATCTCTCTTACTGCACGTTCGCTTGCGCAAAGACAACGGCGATGAAAGAAAAGAACCCTGGTGAGGAAAATGTTGAAATCTGGATCTATTCAGTATGTGTGGGGGTATCAATCCCAAATTGATTTCCAAAAGAACACCAAAGTTACCGCCAAAAAAAAAACCCGCCGGATCCCTACGCGTCAATTGACGCTGCTTTGAAGCGATGAACCATGTCTACATGAAGCCATAAAGGAGCGTGTCTGCCTGTAATACCTCTAAAAAGGCGGATTCTCAGAATGAGTGTAGGTACGTATCCCGGCGAGGGATATTCTACTCTCTCTTCTTATCCATTACGTCTTTTTGTTACAATGACTAAAAGGATGGTCATTTAACTGTACCAAGTCTGCCCTGGCTTCAGGCTGTTGAGAATACGGCATCGGTTCGTAATGCACAGCTTCTCGCGGTCGAGCCGCTTGAACTTGGGCCCTAGAGGGCCAGAAACGTAGTGATACTGCGCGAAAAGACGCCATTGGCGCATGTCGGCGAGACTGTAGAGCTTGTCACCCCACGGCCCGGCGTAATGGAACCATGAAGTCGGCGCATCGGGATTCTCTGCAGTTGGAACGAGACTGGTGGGATTCTCCTTGCGATGTCCACTTGCGACATCTACCTCATCGTCGAGATCGTCGTCAAGGTCCTCATCCAAATCTTGAGCGTAGTCATACCAGTATGTGTAGGCGTTCTTGGCAGGATCCCAAAGAGGGCCCTTGTCGGTCACGTCCCTGAGCATCTTGAACGGCAAGACATAGGGATGTTCGCCGGCCTGAGCGTACATGGCGTGGGACCCTACAGCAGAGTAGATGACTGGTCGATCACCTCTTTTCTCGACGGCATGGTACGTGTAAGCTTGGCCGCCCTCGTGTTCGGAGAAGAAAATGCCACGGGGCACGCCGTTCTCGAACCGCATCATGCAATGCTCCCAATCGCCGACATGATTACCGAAGCGGATCGTCAAGACGGTCTGACCAAGGTTGTACGAGTAGAAGAAGAACCAGAAAGCGTCGACGATGCCTGAACCCTTGTCGACCAAAACAAGCACGGCGGGAGCCTTGGAATAGCCTTCCTGATCGGGCTTGTGGGTAGGCGTGTCGGGCGGGGGCAGCGGCTTCTGGTCCCGGCGACGGACGTGGAAGTCGCCGGTGCGCCCAGCGTGAGGAACGAATTGTGGGAACCGGCGAGGGTCTGAAATGCGGTACACTGGGTGGTCGCGGGAGACATCGAACCATGTGGTGTCTTCCAATGGAGAGTGCACGCGATCCGTGTCATCGGCCGGGAGATCTTTGTTGCCGTGGTCGTCCTCACCGCCGTCTTGATCGCCGTCTTCGTCGTCCCAGGGTTCAGGAATGCCGACATGGCTGTGCAACCATTCGGGTCTCTGCTCTACGTCGTCATCGCTCGTGAGATAAACCATGCCGTCTTCCTTGTTTAGCTGATGCAAATCAGAAAGAAGCAGCGAAGACCGGTTCAAAGCCTGCCTCTCGAGGTAAGGCGTCATGTGCTTGATGTGTTCCGCAATGTCGGAAGGCCAGAAGTTCTCACCCGAGTAGAGGTGAACCAGCGGCGCATACTTGAGAACGTAGTCGGGGATTTCCTTCAAAGTCTTCGCCTCCGATTTATCTTGCGGCAAGCGATTCCTGGATACCGACTCCCAGCCATTGTGCCGCCCGTCGTCAGTGTACAGAGATCTGAGCTCAAGACGCAATTCATCGCCGTCAGTGTCGTTCTTGAAGGGGAAGAGAGAGGCAGGATCCCAAGACAGATGGTGTACACCGCAAAGACTCAACCAGCGGCAGGCCTGCCGGTCGAGCCAGTACGGGCTACTGCTAATCCATCTCTTGTCCTCTCGCTGCTTCGCCGGATCAGGTGGATTGGGATTAAGGTAGCGGGGCAGGAACCATGCCAGGAATGAGATGGAGCATAGCACCGCGAGAGTGATGGTGATGCGGCGTAGATAATACATCGGTAAGTCGCAGAGTCGGCTCCAGGCCTGATCGCAGGTTGGAAGGTTGTTGTAAGATGAAAAAAAGTTGAGTCGAGGGCGGACTGGCCGCGGCGACTTAAGCGGTCTTTGCTTAGTTCTTTTTAATTGTGCAACTGGTTACGGAGGCTTAGTGATGCTTCGGAAGGGTCTCGGGATGCCGGCACGTCTTGCTCTAGCTAGCGGAGTCTCGCACGGCATCACAACCTGAGAGGATTCGAGGTGTTGGCAGGTCGAACAATGGAGTTGTCAGGGAAAGGAGGAAGAGAGGGGATCGAGCGGAGACGCATGGCCGGTCGACGCTGAGGCCCCGTGGACGGTGTTTTGTGTTGTGGTTCAAGGGAAAGTTTGTGAGAGGAGGGGAGCAGGAAGGAAGCAAGCTTCGGGTTGGTTTGGGACGGGATGGATGGGAAGGGGTGCGCATGCGGGCGACGCTGACACTGGCACGCTGCGGCGACAGCGGGCATGACACGGACAGCGACAGCGACAGCAACATCCATCGAACAGCGACAACGGCAGGGCGGCAGCGGCAGCGGCAGCAGGCACCAGGGACGCTGCAAGTTTGCAACAGCTGGAGCTGTTGGTGGGTCACCAATACACCCCTGGCCGGGCTCGGCCTCTGCAGCCGTCACCGACTGGAAGTTGGTTTGAACGCTAAGCCTGAAGCAGGGTGCGTGGAGGATCTAGATGTCGCCTCTGGGAAGTATCCACGATGTCTGTTCAAGTATAGGTACTTGAGCTGATGCTTCACTCCGGGATGGATACCTTCATCCAGATCAGCCAGTTGACCAGTCGGATGTTGCTGCGTGTTGGTGTTCACATCCGATAAACTGTTGTATGAAGTACGCAGGCTTTACTTTCCCAAGAACGCTGTTACTGCGAACTGATAGATCGTGATGATTTGCTGAAGTTCTTCGTATCACAATCATCCCAGAGGTTCAGAACCGCAGCCACGTAACCTGCAGAGCAACGCTCAACCATACAGACGGTTTACAACATGAAGACAACAACCAAATCATTCATTTACCCTGTCTCTGCCCACATAGTGTCGTTGCTTTCTCCCACAACGTTTCCGGCAGCTCCGGTTGTCACGGTAGTCGGAGCTGAAGACCACTATCGACAGCTGTCCGGCGTCTTCAGCTCCGGCCGCGGGATGCGATTCAGCGTTTCGTATTCCAAGTCGAGCCTAGTAGCTTCAGAAGGATAATTCATAAGAAGATGCTCCGAGAAAAGATGTCACTATGCCAAATGGCTTTGCGACTATTAGATTGAGCAGAAAAGCTGCCACACAGCGTCGCTAAGTCACCTAACCCTCCCATCAGCAACCAATGAAGATACGCTTTCGACGCTCAAGGCGAGAAAAGGCTTTCGAATTCTCCGACTCTTTAACGTTCATCTCTTCCGCAGCCATGAAACACACAAAAGGTTGCCGGTGGTACAGGTACTTCCCGCCACGTCCGCTCTGCAAATCCCATCGAAACCTGGCAGAAAAAGGGTTCAGATCTGCGGGAACCAGTCAGATCCCTGCAGATTCCCACGAGGAGGAGGCGATTCGAGCGCAGTGAGCGACGTGGGTGAGTGGCACTAGAAGGGTCACGGGTGTGGATTGGCTGGCTGGCTGGACCCAGGCCCAGTTCGTTCTCTGTCTGCCGTTTCTCGCTGCAACGCTGCCACCTGCCGATACCCGCTCAACGTTTCTTTTTTACTCCTCCACCGACGGGCTCTTCTTTGAGTGTCTGCACTGCAGGTCAGCCAGGCAATGCGGTGTGGTTGGTGTGTTTGAGGCCTTTCTGCCCGGCAAGGGGCAGCCCGCGGTGGAACATGGCATCGCGAACGTCAGCTGGCGAGGCCGTAGGCGAGTAGTCTGCGGTTTTTTTTTTGGTGAATGACCATCCTGGGATGCAGTGGATTCTGGAGCTAGTTTACAGTACCGATTTAACGAGGAGTTTCACACCTGCTTTTCTTTCTCCTTATGTAAAAAAGGGCATTTTGCTGCATTGAACCCTTAGCCTCGGTATCGGTGAGGTTTTGCCCACGATGCTGTCTTGGTGGTGCCCGTGTAGCAGGATTGTGGATGATCATAGCTCATCGTCTGCGATACTGGCCTATCCCTCCTTTTACTTCTGCTCATTTCTGAAATTGTCTGTGGCCCGCAAGTCAACTATTCCCTGCTTGACTTTCGGCCTGACCACATCATGCATCCATGCATGTCTTTCCCGCAACATCTCATGTGCCCAGCCCGGGATATGCCCCCCTACCGAAAGACGAGCCTCAACGCCTCGTTTCACCCTCCCATCCGATAAAATATGCGCTCTCTCGACTGAGAAGACTATTGCCGTTCTTCTTCTAGTGCCTTTTGCCTCCCACCATGTTCTCTATTGCCGTTCTTGGTACTTGGTATCTTGGTAACCTTCATGTCCGAAAAAACGGGGTCTTTCCCACGCCGAATGATGAAGAAAACCTTAGCAGTAGTTACTGACTACTGTGACTATTTTGAGCAAAACCTTGACCTGGAAGACTCAGTCTCCAATATCAGTATGGGGGTATCGAAAAAATTAGGTGTTGGATTTGGGATCGCGAGAAACAGTGTCGCGGCGCATAACCCGCGCTCAAACTCTGCATGGTCCGATGAGAAAGCCAAGACCCTTTGTCGAAAACTCATCTCATGATGCGTCTACTCGTCAACTTCTTCGTAATCTTCAGAATCCTCGTCGCTGACATCGTCGTCATCGTTCATGACCACGTCCTTATCCGCGGCACCATCAGCTTGCCCGCTTAGATCTGCCCACACAGCCGGCGTCGGCGTCGACAGCGTCCCCTCTTCCGGTGCGACAGCCCCGGAGTCAGTAGCGGTCGGAGTTTCAACCTCCACCGTCGACGGTCCTCCTCGTCCACGGGCTCCACCGCCGCGACCCCGGCGCTTCTTGGGCCGTCCGCCAGATAATGGCCTCCGCTTCTGCCTACGCCCGGAAGTGCCATCGCCGATCTGTCTCGGCGCCGCATGCGCATAGACGGTGACTTCGTCCGTCTCGCCCCTCTTCTTCTTCAGAGCCATCAGATTCTCCAAGAACCGTGTCTGCCGTTTCCGCTCGCCCGTCTTATCCGCTGTGATAGGGATATGGATCCCATACTGCCTCCTGATTTCCTTCAGAGGATCATCTTTTGCTTCTACCTCGTGTTTCGGTTCTAATCGCTTCTCCATGGTGTTGATTCTTGACCAGCTCGCAGCCAGCATGTCCACTCCCCCGGGCAGATGCCGCAGCGCCGGTAGCGGATCTTCTCTGTCGTGCTCGGCGAATATGACCTCTGTGCCCAGATTCCGTGCCCACTGGCCCTCAAAAACCTTCCCTTTGTACGCAAACATTGGCTTATCAGAGTGCAAATCCAAAATCTGTATGTCCGGAGCTGCGTCTGTTTCGCTCTGGTCGTCGGGGTTATCCGCCTTCTCCGCAGTGGGATCCAACTGGCTCGGGTCGATGTCGCCTTCGTACTCGGGCTCGACTACAGGTTCGTCGTCATTCTCGTCGTCCGACAAGATTCGGTGGTGCTTCGGCTCGTCTGGCTTCTTGTGCGGGCCAGCCCAGTGCTTATAATGGTACCCGCCTCGTCCTGAAACCGGTGCGTTCCGTCTTCGATGAAGAAGCTGGGGAATGGAAAGATCGACGGTGAGGTAATATGTCTACAATCCGGCGCAAGTCAGTACTCTCCTATCTCGACCTCTGCATACGGTGACGTCGAGTCCTCCCACCTCGGTCTCGGTTGTCGAATACTCGTATTCCCACTCCGATTCGTCGTCCTCGTCGTCCTTGCTGGGCGCCCTCGGAGGCTGATCCGCAGACGCAGTTGCCGCCACCGCCGGCGCAATAGAGGACGTCGGCGCATTGTTGGTCGCCATAGTTACCGCGGTTCGTGGAGCGTGATTGCGACCGGCCGAAGTTGATGCATTTGTGTCACCAATTCGACTAGTGATAATAAGAAGTCGAGACAGCCGAGTTTGCGATTGTCATTAAAGCAGTTGTTGAGAAAGCATCGCAGCGCGGCAGAAAAAGTTTGAGAGCTCCAAGATCAGACCGTGAAAGCAGATTTCCCCTTCCAGCAAGCTCCCCAGTCAGCTCTTGGTAACCTTTTATGTCCGAAAAAACGGGGTCTTTTCCACGCCGTCCCCAGTCAGCTCACTGAAGATTACCCCAGTGCACCGGCGCAATCACAATTCGGCAGGGGTTCCGGCCTTGATGCGGGGCAATCGCCCAGTGCTCACAACCCCTCTGCCCCGCTATCGCAAGTAAATTTCCCTGGACGCCCTCCGAACGAACGACGATGACTACCATCCCACCACTGACTCACAACGGCGGTTTATTAACGAGCGACGACATTCTGGGGACGCATTCCATTCGTTCTCTGAGATCGACTCAACCATTCCGAAAGTAATACTATACAGACCGAGCATAACACGAAATAACTCTCTCGCAATGTCAAATAAGGTCCACCTGCTGGACTACGTCGCCGGCAATGTTCGCAGCTTGGTCAATGCCATTGAGAAGGTCGGCTACGAAGTCGAATGGATTAGGACACCCGAAGATGTCCCCAAAGCAGATGTACGAGTCACCGCCTTATACTCTTGCCGTATATCAGAGCAACGACAACTAACAAACTCGTTTACAGAAACTGATCCTCCCGGGCGTCGGCCACTTCGGCCACTGCCTTTCCCAACTCTCACAAGCAGGCTTCCTCCCCGCCATCTCCGCTCACATCGCCTCAGGCAAGCCCTTCATGGGAATCTGCGTCGGCGTCCAAGCCCTCTTCGAAGGATCCCAGGAGGACCCCTCCGTGCCGGGCCTGGGCATCGTAAAAGGCCGCCTCGACGCCTTCGACCCCTCCACGAAATCCGTCCCCCACATCGGCTGGAACAGCGCAAACACAGGCGGCGCCTCCCTCTACGACCTCCGCCCAGACTCAAAGTACTACTACGTCCACACCTACAAGTTCCCCTACGTCCGCGGCGAGCTCGAGGCCCAAGGCTGGACCGTCGCAACAGGCACATACGGATCCGAGACCTTCGTCGGTGCCCTGGCAAAGGGAAACATCTTCGCGACGCAGTTCCATCCCGAAAAGTCCGGAGTGGCGGGCTTGCGATGCCTCCGCGCCTTCCTCGACGGCTCTGGAGCGGCGGGCCTGGCAGGCGGCAACTCCATCATCACACCGAGCGCGGAGGCCCTTGCCTTCCAGGATGGGCTCACGCGGCGCGTTATCGCATGCCTCGACGTGCGCACGAATGACCAGGGCGATTTGGTCGTCACCAAGGGTGACCAGTACGACGTGCGCGAGAAGACGAGGGGCAACAACGTGCGCAACCTCGGCAAGCCCGTCGAGATGGCCAAGAAGTACTACGAGCAGGGAGCCGACGAGGTAACGTTCCTCAACATCACCTCCTTCCGCGATTGCCCGCTCGCCGACGTGCCCATGCTGGAAATTCTCCGCCGGACGTCTGAGACGGTCTTCGTGCCCCTGACCATCGGCGGTGGCATCCGCGACACGGTCGACACGGACGGGACAAAGGTGTCCGCGCTAGAAATCGCGACGATGTACTTCAAGTCCGGCGCCGACAAGGTTTCCATCGGGTCCGATGCCGTGCTGGCGGCAGAGGAGTACTACGGCGCAGGACGCAAGTTGTTCGGCAACACGGCCATTGAGCAGATTTCCAAGGCGTACGGCAACCAGGCCGTCGTGGTATCCGTCGATCCGAAGAGGGTATACGTTCCCAACCTGGACGCGACACGCCATAACATCATCAAGACGTCCACACCGGGGCCCAAGGGCGAAGAGTACTGCTGGTACGCCTGCACCATCAAGGGCGGGCGCGAGACGCGCGACATGGACGTCGTGGAGCTCGCGCAGGCCGTCGAGGCGATGGGCACGGGCGAGATCCTGCTCAACTGCATCGACAAGGACGGCACCAACAGCGGCTTCGATCTCGAGCTCATCAGCCAGGTCAAGGGCGCCGTCAAGATTCCCGTCATCGCGTCGAGCGGTGCGGGCCATCCGATGCACTTTGAGGAGGTGTTTGAGAAGACGACGACGGACGCCGCGTTGGGAGCGGGCATGTTCCACCGCGGGGAGTACACGGTGAAGCAGGTCAAGGATTTCCTCGCTGGCAAGGGGCTGAAGGTGAGGCAGTTTGAGGAGAGCATATAGCCGGTGACATACCAATAGGACGTGGAATGATGTACTACGACGCCAATCGATTAGAAGCATTTAGACGTTTCAAAAACGATTTTGTTTATTGTGGTGGTTCAGTGCTACGTTGTGGAAAGAAAGGCTTGGGTTGTTGACAATCTGACGTGGCCGCCGATTACATATACAACCAAACGAAACTTCACGTCATGACATCATACCAACTGTTAATCAACCTAGCTAGTTGTATCTGGTCGATTGACCAAATGGAAGCATCCTCCAAAAACTGTACGTAGGAAACCCCTCATTCAAAAGGATGACTCCCCTTTACCGGCGATGAAACCTCCAAAGCCAAGCTCAACAGACAGGAGGAGAAACAGACAGGAGAAGAAACAGGAAAGAAACAGACAGAAGAAACAGCTAGATCCCAACTTTTTGCCAGATACAGAAAAGTCCTGCCCAAATACACGCACGAGACTGACATCCCTTTGCTTTTTTAATGAACTGATGCTTTTCAAGAGGCGTTCGCTTTTCTGCTTCCGATTACCGCTGGTGATCCTATGCTGATGCTGTTTCTGGAACGTTGTGTGAAGAGATTCGCATTGAAGCAGACGAAGGAAAAATCAAAAGCCAAAAACTCCTCAACTGCCTAGCTTTCATAACAAGAGAAAGAGAAAAAAACACTAGGTGACTGTTCATGAATTAGATTTCCATGCCCATGAACAGCCACTTGTTGCTCGTCACGTCCACGTCATGTGCCCAGCGGTCCAATGTCGTCAGCTCGAAGCCCACCCACTGCAGGCTCTTCATCAATGATTTTGCGTCTTCCTCTTCGATGCCACGGTCAATGCAGATGACAAGATGCTGGCACTCGAGCGGACCGTCAACTAATTCCATCAGAGCCATAAGCCTAGGGTCCTGTTAGCTACGGGAATTGTGTAAGATGGGGTTCGAGGATACATACACAGGCTTCAGGTCACGTCCAATGACGTTCCTATCGAACAAGGCGAAGAGAGACTTTTCAGTCCCGTCGTCCGCCACAAAGGCCCGGAAACTCGCGCCGCCAGCAAAGTCCCAGATCTCCAACCACGCGGTGGCGGGGGCAGGGGCGGACGCTTTCGCGACCTCCCTGCCGCCAAAGCGCGGCCGGACAGCCAGGTCCTCGTCGGACGGCGGAGTCTGCATAGAATAAACACCCGTCAGGCCGGAGCCACTCGAGCCGGTGTCCCTCTCACCGCGGAACACAGCCCTCATGGACTCGCAAAAGAATCTCTCACATTCTTCCCTGATCTGAAGTGCTGCCCCCCCTCGTCGGCTGATCCTCTTGCCGGGGACGTTGTTTTCACCGCGCTGGCGCTGCTTATGGGCCTTGGGAAGCAGCGCCAGCTCGTTGGACGCGGTGATGGCCGCGAGGGGGGGACTTGACGGAGGGGATGGTAGTCCTGAGGAGGGGACCTCAGGAATACCACTCGGCCCCTGTTGATAACGATGTTAGCGTCATGGTTCATGCATGCCAATTTGTGTGGTGTGAATGTATGGGGTGCGGGACGGTCTCGGGAAGAGCAGAGACAGAGGAGAGACCACCCAGTGATCGGCGTTCCGCGTATGAAGATGAGGCTGAAGAAGGGGGCGGGCGATTGGGAATGTGATGTTACATACCTGCAGCCCCGGTAGTGCAGTAGTGGAGACCGCGAAGAGACGCGGAACGGTCGACGATGTAACAGCTGGCGAGGACATTGGCCTGACGGACGACAGCCTCGCCATCATAATTACTACTACTGTAATTATTCTGTTGTCTCATTGGCGCCATTGCGATTGATTTCTCGGGGTTGATTGTCTTGACTCGGTACTTGGTTGTGGTTTGGTGATAGGTGCGGTTCTCGGAAGTTCGGAACCGGTTCGTCAGATGGACTGGAAGAAAGGCGGAATTTGGACTCGGGTCTGGAAAGACTTCTTGGTGGATAATCGAGAGATTTCAAGATTGATTGGCGGTGAAGCTGTGAACGGTGGTTGCTAACTGTTGAGACGGAGTGTCGTCGATGAAGTTTTTGCGAACAACGATGGTTGAAGGGTGCGAGAAAGATACTTATTTGGCAGCGGTGAAGAAAAAGGGCGAGAGCAGGTCAGCGAGCGTGGGAAAGGTCGCTGAATACCTTTAAAACCACAGCGGAATCCCAGAGCGTGGAAACGTCTAGCGTGGCGGAGAAGGGGGGGGACCACCCACAGCTGCACCACTGCACCACCCATGGCCGCGGCGCAACCACGCCGCGCAGTGGGCAACTTTCAACCACAGCCAGTGGACCGACGACAGGACAGTCAGAATCAGCCATGCCATCTCCACCTTTTTTCCTTCCAATTCCAGCTGCTGGGTGATGGATATCCATGTCTTTCTCCACGGCATGGCATTTCGATGCGCCAGATGTTTGCCATTGTCTGGAGCTTGCAGTCTCTCGACGTCGCACCGTATCAGTATTCGACCCTTATGGTTCACTGTGTTACTAATGCATCAACTTGGGTGAGTAGTTGTTGTTACGAAAACCACAATCTTGGAAAGCAAAGCGCAAGACTGTACTGCGTAGCAACGGGGGGCCCGGTCTAGGCTTACGAAACCGGTCGAAATGTCCACTGCGGCGCCGCACAGGTTGCACTCTGTCGGGCACGTTTTCTGCTGGGCTGCCTTGCATTGGCTGCTTCTGCTTCGGCATCGTTGGCTTCATCCAGGTGGGAGTTTTCAGTTAACCCGTTGCGTCTTCACCGGTCTTAAGTTCAGGTATCTTGCCTAATCGACAATGGACTAAACAGCTGATTCGAGGAGCAAATCAGTAGTCGCCAACAATCACCATTTCGGCTGGACGCTCCCCATCCGGATCCGGCGCGGCGCTTGGCACTTTGACCAGTAAAACGAGCTCCTAGGGGAGCCCGCACGAAAGCTGCAGTTCACATGCACGTGGACGGCGCTGAACCGAGCCCGAGCCCGAGCCTGCAGTACTTCAGTAAGTCAGCCCAATGCTCCAAGAACGGTGCACTGTATCCCTTTCCAAACCATCCACAGTATCACAGTGTTTGTCTCTTGTTAGTGATGAATTCCACTCGCATGAGTAACCTTTCCTCGATCTTCAGGTTCTTAGAGGATTCAACAAGGAAGTCGAGGCGATCGTGGTTCTCATGACAGATTAGATCGTCGCATTGATGATAGATAACCTCATACTCCTGGCCATCAGCGCAATTACGTTTAGCTTTGCCTTACGTCAACGATTCCATTCCCAGTCCCCCAAGCTTTCGAAAGTGGTTTGCTATTCTGCTTGACTTGCGTGATCTTTCCGCGCAGCACGTGCTTCTCGCATCACAGACTTCCGCCAGTCGCACAGCTTTAGCCAAAACAACACCACCACCTTAGTCAACAGCCAGCAACGTGATTCCGTAACACTTATACTATATTAGGTACTCTGCCGTCCACGCAGCGATTCCCGCCCGGGGAGCCCGGGAGCCCGACAGGAGCTCACGAACCGCAGCAACTCGACGGGCTGGCTGACGGCCGGGCTGGACAGAATACCCTGCCATGCCTATGGACTTTGCCAGTGCCCAAGAAGGTAATGAGCCGCGGGTGGTTCCCGGGGGAGGGGGTCGTGTTTCTGTTCGGGGTCACTTGACCGCCCAGCCGTTCCGCTACCCCACATTCGTGATTGCGAGTCATCGCCTCCGGGGGAATCTCACCACCTCCGTTACCCCTGGGCATCGCATGGGTGAAGCCGTTGGGAGGTTGCAACTGATAAACCCTGGGATGCCATCATATCATCTAAGAATAACCAGCTTGCCTAGAGAGTTTGATAGCCCGAGATAAATCATGACGATTCATTCCATTACACTACATAGCGAAAAAGAGAATCCGCCCGGGCGACGGGTTTTCTGTGCTACGGTACCTAGTCAGCAGTTAGTACCTCTGGCGGACCAGATGACCATCTCATCGCCTGGGACACAAGCTGGATCAGCGCGAGCTGCATGAAAGCAAGCGACGATTAGCTCCATTCATGATTGACCCTCAATCCTGGGCCTGGTCAAACCAGAAAGAATACCACAGTAGAAGTAATCCGTCCGGTATTGAGTATCCTGGACACAATTACACAAAGGGCCAAGGCTGAAAGCACGAAACAGTAGCTCGCCGTTTCTAGAAGCCCTTTGACTTTCGTCTCCCCCTCTCCAAACCGTCTCCAAATGAGGGGGAGACCCTCAAAGTTTGCCGCACAACCGTTTGTTGGAGTTGCATCTGACGGACGAAGGTCGAATGAGGTGATCATACACACAGTCCACACACCCTTCACCACCCCTTCTGACACACACACATCCGTCCTCTCAGAAGCAGTATGAATGGTGGGAGAGGCGCCGAGATCTACGTCTCTAATCTATATCCTCAGTGCCGACATCAACCACCCAGATAGGAGGCGGCATAGGTTGCCCCCCATCTCAACCGCCTCATATCGGCTCATTCGCAGCTATCAATAATGCCTGGTGCGGGTGAGTTGGGGGTTGAAGAGCTATTGCTGGGCCAAACTGACTGCTGATCGCTCATGCAATGCCAATTACCACCCGCACCTCCGAGCACTTGGCCGTCTGAGACTGGACCGTGTTGGCCGGAGATGAGGGGTCGGTGGGTGGCAGGTGTCCACCCTTTACCAACAGCTCCGTTGAATGGAGGTCACAAGTTCTCTGTCTCCAAGCCGTATCAGCCCGATGGCCTCACAAATGACTCGAGGTGCACGCAGCTCCCGCAGGATCTGGCATTCTTGACTCTTGTCATCTCAACCACACCCAGAAAGTAGCGAATCGTGCAAGCTCAAGAGCCGAATCCGAATACCTGACCCAACAGACCCCGAGACACTTTGAAAGCGAAGCTACAGTGCCGCCCAGACCTTTTGATTATTATTCCTCCTCTAACACACCGTCCCTCACCGCAAAACAAAGGGCAAGGGGGCGTCGGGGGGGACCAACGGCGCTGCAATAAGACCCAGGGAAAGGATATACTTCGTACATACACCTACATGACATGATTGTGTGGCTCATACATGTTCAACCGCGAGAACCGTGACGAATTTATACACACATTGGGAAGCGCGCGACCCTGAGTGAGACCCCTCCATGGGATTTGGTCAGCCTGACCTTTCCCACCCTTTCGTCTCGTGCCGAATTGTCTATTCGCGCCCGCCTTATACCTGCCTGACCTAGGGAGCCTTTGATCTACTCCAAAACGGTCTCCAACCTTTCCGGTCGCGCAGAAAGAAAGAACATAACCAAGCCACCCGTCGTCCCAAGATTTCGTGTTGTTGAGTCGCTAGTAACTTCAGTCTAAGGCGAGGAGGAACAGAAAAGGAAGAAAAAAAAAACGAGATCATGGTTGGGGTTCCATCCTGCGCCGCGATCTTCTCCAACGTCCATAGTTCGTCTCCCGCCGCCGCAAAACCAACCCCGAAGCCGCATATCGTGAACCGCCCCGGAACCAGATCCGGAAGCGGAAAGAAAACGAACATCCTCCGGCGCAAACAGATAATATAAACTAATACAGACCATGGCGCCAAACATCATCGTTTCCCGTCCGACATTCCCAACGTACCTCCTCCCGTCCATAAACCTCCCCTTTCGTCGTCGGACAACCTCACCCCCAACGACAACGACAACCCCGGACGCAAGCCAAGTCCCTTCTCTTTCCTCCTCACCAACCACGTCAACGACAGACGAGACAATCACACCACCAAACAGCCCCCCGCCCCCGCCCTCCTACCAAGATGCCATCATCACCCCGATCCTAGACCTGTCCGCGGCGTCGACGACGAAGACGACGACGACCAAACAGAACCACCAGCAACGCCGTCTGTCGCGACTGTCGCTGGCCCGCACGCAGCCCGACACCCTCCGCTGCTCGACCTGCTCGGCCGACGTCGCCTTCGCATCGCAGATCGTGAGCAAGGGCTTCACGGGCCGTTACGGCCGCGCGTACCTCGTCGCCGCGACGCCCCTGCCGCCGCCGTCGTCGCCGGGTAGCGTGATCAACACCGCCGCCGGGCCGGGGACGTTGGCGAACGTGAGGATAGGAAAGTGCGAGAACAGACAGCTGGTCACGGGGTGGCACGTCGTCGCGGATATTACGTGCCGTTTGTGCAGCGCGAAGCTGGGATGGAAGTACGTCGACGCGAAAGAGTTGAGCCAGAAGTACAAGGTTGGCAAGTTTATCTTGGAGGTTGAGAGAGTCGTGCCGTTCCGGAGCTGGGAGGACGTGTCGGAGGGAGACTACCAGAATGCTTCCGAAAGTGAGGAAGAGGAGGACGTCGAGATGATGGAGGTTGAGAGCAAGGCCGACAAGACTGCGGAGCGTTACGGGTACGAGGAGGACATGGATGGAGACGACTCCGAGCCCGACGAGGTTGAGATCGTCTTTGACTCAGAGGACGAAGATGATCTGGAGGATATGTTTTCCGGGACCTGGGACCCGGAGGTTGTGGCGAAGAGGCGGAGTCGCCGAGTGATGGCCGCCCGGAGCAAGTAGAGCTGCGCTTGGAGAAGCTCCGATACCCCCCCACTCATGAGATATCCGAGCCGGTTGCACGGCTTCTTCATTCACCCCGGCGTTTGAATTTTTTTTATCTAATTTGCTAGCACATGATACACCACCACCGCTGATCGCGCAGTATGACATCTTACGGAGTAATACCCCCCCCTCACATAGAGCTGATTTACGCAATAATTGACAGAATTTACTTGGGTATTTGATTACGTGTCCTATGATTTGGATTACGAAGGCTTGAAGCCATTCTGCTTCAGCGTTCGCCAACTGGTTGTTGATTGCCTGGACTATGTAGGCATGTTAGCCGGCTAGAACTTAGCCGCAAAGTGCACATGACCGTTTGTAACCTACCGAATCTGCTATATCTGACCTCCCCTCACCCTGCGTGTCACGCGATCATTTATGCCATAGGCTCCTCGGCAACGTAGTGCAAGTAAGCGCCCAAGAGCTTGATACCCTCAATGTAGTTGCGCTTGTCCAGCTTCTCGTTAATGGAGTGAGCGCCATCGGTAGAGCTACCCATGGGCAGGAGCAAGACGTTCTTGCCAGTGGCCTGCTCGAAGGTCAAGGTAACAGGAATGCTACGACGAGTCAGCATAAGCTAGCTGTACGCAAATAGACGACGGATTTTTACCTTCCACCCTCACGAGTGAAGTCGGGCTGGACACCCCAGACACGCTCGGTAGCCTTGGCGGCAGCAGTGAAGTTCCAGTGCTTGGGCGACGCAACCCACCACTTGCCGGTGTGCTGAGCCCAGACCTTGAGAGTGTTCTTGCTGTTGAGCTTGGCGAACTGCTCCTTCACATACTTGTAGACAGCCTCGTTGGTGGCCTCGATCTCCATGTTCGGCACGGTACGGATGGAAAACTTGCCAGTAACCTTGGCGGGGATCACAGTCTTCGCACCTGGGGCGGAGAAAGCACCCTCAATGCCGTGAACTGAGAGAGAGGGGTAACGCCATCTCGCCATGAGAGTAGGCTTCTTGTCCTCGAAGATGGTGGTCTTGCTGCCAAGGGACTCCTGGAGAGTTTCCATAGTGAAGGCAATGCCGTCGTAGAGAGTCTCCTCGTCGGCGGTGACAGGCGCGACCTGTTCGTTGATACCGGGGATCTGAATCTTGCCATCGGTGTCAACAAGAGAACCGAGGACACGAACCAAGTCGGTCATGGGCTCCTGAGCAGTGCCGCCAAAGACACCGCTGTGAAGATCAGCACCAGGGCCGGAGATCTCAACCGAATAGTAGTTGCAGCCACGGAGACCGTAGGTCAAGCAGGGCTTCTCAGTTCCGAGCCAGTAGTTGTCAGAAATGCAGACAGCATCGGCGTCGGCAAAGTACTTCTTGGCTTCCGCCTCAATGAGATCGTCAAGACCTTCGGAGCCGTACTCCTCCATACCCTCAAAGCACATGAGGAGGTTGACGGGGAATTCGATACCGGCCTTCTGGTGAGCTTCGATGGCGTTCAACCAGCCAAGCACCGGTCCCTTATCGTCCGTAGAGCCACGACCGAACATGCGGCCCTTGTCGTCGACAGAAAGCTCGAAGGGTTCCGTAGCCCAGCCGTCGCTCTTTTCAGCAGGCTGGACATCGTAGTGACCATAGACCAGAATCGTTCGCTTGTTCTTGTCATTTCCGTATCTTCCAAGAACAACGGGCGGCAACTGCAAGCCAGGCTTGTCAGGCTGCTCGCCGAGAGCGCGAAGCTCGACGGAGGCTCCGAGAGACTTCAGCTCGCCGGCGAGCCACTCGCCCATCTTCACGACATCGGGACGGCGGGAGACATCGGCAGAGATCGAAGGAATTGCGACAGCCTTCCTGAGGCGTTCGATGAAGTGGTCGGAGTCAGCATCGACCTGCTTGAAGTAGCCGTCGAGGTTGGGAGCCATCTTGCGAGCTTGGTGTGCTTTTATTGCGGGGGTGAGGTAGGAACGGCGGGTATCAGCTATCCGGGTCTGCTGCCAACACGGGAGGAATCTAGGAGTTGAAGGAAGAAACTTTTGAGTAGTCTGAGGGCGGGCAAGACCGCTCAACAACCAGGTGCGGGGCATGACGCCGGACTGGACCTTCTACATCGGGCGCAATAGAGCTGACCAGAATTCTGCTGCGCAACGAGTACCACAACACATGCCCACAGCTCGGATGGCGGGGTTCTCAATGCGTGGCGCTTCGGCAAGCACCGGCCGTATCAGTCAGAGGAGGGACCGGAGCCCGATGGACCAGCCAGGGCCAATTGATAATACGTGGAGCCGCTAAGGCCATCCGAAGGACTTTTGCGTGATGAGGCACGTGATTCACCAGCTTCTGCTTTCTAGAGAAGGCGGTGCTCAACGGCAGAATCTGTCTTTGTTCAGCTGCCACATATCCTCAGCTGGTGCCAACTGTCTAGGCTCTGACTCAGCTCAAATTTCTGCAGGAGGCAGGAGAAAGAAAGTTAGGCCTCAGGCAAGGAGGCAGTCCCAGGCTGCTCGTGCCACCGCCCAGCCTGCTCCACTCAGTGACCAACCTAAGGTAGGTAGGTAGGGAGGTACCTTGGAAGGGTGGGTACCAGATTCCTTCCTGCAGCCCAAGCCGGCTATATGACTGCTTCTCCCCTTCGCGTTACTCCTCTTTTTCCTGCCACGAACATCACCACAACGCCGCTCTTGTCCCTCTCTTTGATTGCAACGCATCGCTCTCTTGAGAGTCTCGTCATTGTACGACTGTGCGACGCGCTTTCCGCTGCTCAGCCTTCGACCAAACAAATCCCGCAATCTCGGCGACAAGCGACGCAAGTGCCCGCTCAGCGAACCCATTTTTGCTCCCGAAACCTGCCACGTCTATTGGCAGGCAGAACTTGACGACTGCTCCCTCCGCGACACGTACACGGATACTGACCAGGAATCGTATCTTTGGTTTATTGAGGCTTCTCGACTGATGGTGCGCATGGTGTCGAGGTATTTTTGGCTGTGAGGAGGGAATCACTCAAAGGGCTGCCTATCTTCCATCTGGTGTCGGCCTCTTTGGCATTGTACTCTTTCTCTACACTCCACTACCCTTATTTCCTTGTTCTTCCAAGTAAATCAGAATTGATTTTCATTACTCTTGAGAGGTGCAGAGCGCAAGAGAGATCACTCAAAAAGCATCAAGAAAAATTACTAGCATCAAATCACTCTCTACTCACCCAGCTTTGCGTCTACGTGGTCGCTTTCCGAGTCTACCATCGTCGCTCTATCAAATCTTGAAGACGATCATACTGCTGCCGACTTCTGCTTCGATCAACTGTTGTACCCAGGCCACACAAATCAGACACGATGGCATCCTCCGTCTTCTTCAAGTTCAAGTCGCAGAAAGAGCCGACACGAGTCGAGTTTGATGGCACTGGTATTTCCGTGTTCGAGTTGAAGCGCGACATCATCTTGAAGAGCGGTCTTGGTGATGGTACGGACTTCGACTTGGCGATCTACTCCGAAGATGGAAGTGAAGGTAAGTACCTTTCTCTTATTGCGGCAGCGACTCCAACTAACATCAACCAGAATACGACGATGACACGACAATCATTCCTCGCTCAACGACTGTTGTCGCCCGCCGCCTACCAGCTGCAAAACCTGGCGCTGGTCGTGGCGCTCGATACGTTTCGGGGAAGATGCCCGTTGCTGCAAAGAACTCTTCCCGCAAGGAACAGACGACCAAAGCGACGGTGACTGCCAAGGCGACGTCGAATGCCATCAGCCAGATGAATAACGCCATGACGGAGGAAGAGAAAATGGCGGCCATGTTCCAGGCCCAAACTGAGTCTTGGTCTGCCCAGCAGGAGGAGATGTCACAGTAAGTGTCCCAGAGTCAGCCCTGGATTGGAGCCTTACTAACCATGCCGTAGTCAAACCCCGGTTTTCAAGCCAGGATCTAAGAAGCCAACAAATGTGCCTGACCACGATCCTCCCAACGGATACATCTGCTATCGTTGTGGAGAGAAGGGCCACTGGATTCAGTTGTGCCCGACAAATGATGATCCCGAGTTCGACAATCGCCCGCGCGTGAAGCGCACTACGGGTATTCCGAGGTCGTTCTTGCGGACGGTCGACAAGTCCGTCGCTTTGGCTCAGAGCGGCGACGATGAAACCAAGAGGCCATCAGGCATCATGGTCAATGCAGAGGGAGAATTCGTTATCGCTGAGCCTGACAAGGCGTCGTGGGAACAATTCCAAGCCAAGGCGAAGTCTTCAGCCTCTGCTGCCAAGGCAATTGCTATGGGAGACAAGGAGCTGCAGGAGGCGGGACTGGAGTGCCCCATCGACAAGAAGATGTTCATAGACCCAATGAAGACCCCGTGCTGCCAGAAGACGTATTGCAATGATTGCATCACCAATGCTCTCATCGAATCGGACTTCGTCTGCCCTAACTGTTCTAACGAGGGTGTTCTAATCGACGACTTGAAAGCTGATGAGGAAGCTGCCGACAAGATTAAGAAGTATCTGAAGGAGAAGACTGAGGCTAAGAGCCCAACTGCGACCGCCGCCTCTCCGGTCCAAGCCGTTTCACCGAAAGAGGCCGCAAAGGAGACCTTGGAGGAAACGAAGCCAGATGCTCCAAATGGAACCGCAAAATCACCCACACCCCAGAAATCACCCTCGACTGCTCCCGCTGCCACGGCTGCCTCTGCCGCCCCGGTTAACGGAACACCTCAACCGGCATCGACAACGCCTGCACCTGTCCAAGCAGCCGAACGCGCTGGCTCCGAGGAATCAACCAACTCCAAGAAGCGTCCTGCTGACGAGCTGATGGAGAACCCCAAGATTCCGAAAGCGCCAAAGGCAATGCAGAAACAGCAAGAACAACAACAAAACATGATGAACGGCTTTATGGGAATGCCGAACATGCCGAATATGCCAAATATGGGCAACATAGGCAACATGAACATGATGAACGGCTTCATGGGAATGCCGAACATGCCAAATATGGGCAATATGAACATGGGTATGCCGATGATGGGCATGATGAATCCCATGATGGGCATGCCTGGGTTCAACCCGATGAATGGCGGCTTCGACATGGGTAACAACATGTACGGCGGTAACTTTGGCAACATGAATGGTATGAATGGTGGAATGAATGGCGGCGGCATGCATGGAATGAACGGAGGGGTTATGGGAGGCGGCTTCAACCAGCAGCAACGCCACAACTTCACCCAGCCGAGCAACGACGACGACGCCTACTTTAGGAGGCCTGTCAACCCTCACCGTCATCAGAATCGTCAAAAACGCGTGCGACCTAGCGATTACAGGGAGCTCTGAGTCGCCGCTCTTGTGGTTTCTTCTCTAGGACGATTTCAATAACCGGTCGTTAACCGCCTACACTTCACTTGTAATACTACTAGACGACGCGCATTGTATCACGGCTTATCATTCTGGAAAACATGGCATAAACTGAACCCTCACATGCCAAGAGGAGGACAGGACTCAAAAGGAGTCTACGGCGTTCATAAGGTGGATTGGGAGGCTATTTTTCCTGGTTTGGGGAGGGTCTACGGTTGAATTGATGGGGCAATAATTGCAAATATTACGCAGGGAAGGCCAATACAAGAACGGTATATGAAGCATCCCAAAAGCAGTGCTTCTTCTAATCAGTTTGCTGTGCTGGAGCTCTTGCCGTACGTAGCAGGCACGCAATCAAGATGATCAATAAAGTTTCCTGCACATATCAACGGGTATCAAATCGTTTGTGAATGTATTTCTATATCTCCACTCGTGACTCTTGACGCCTCATGCTACCATTCCGTCGTGAAAGTCATGTTTTGAACCGCATCGCACCGCCCGCCGAAACACCACAAGCCCGAACGTCCACAAACCGCCTTACGCGTCCATCTCGGGAGGGGTGTAAGGCGTCGTCAGCATCTCGCTGAACTTCTCCAACTTCTCCTTGCCACGCACCTCCTCGACGAGCAGAGGCATCTTGACGACGTTGAACTCGTCGTAGAGCTCCTCGATCTGCTCGAGGTACTTCTTCTGCATCTTCCGGCGGGCGTTGCACTGGTCACAGTTGCTTCCCTTCTTCGGGAAAAGAAGCTGGTTGACGACGATGCTATGAGTGTCGATGCCATAGTTGGCCAACTCCTGGATCATGCGCTCTGTCTCATACAGAGACAAGAATTCGGGAATGCAGACGCAGACAAAGGTCGTGAGGGCCTCGTCCTTGAACTGTGTGTTGACTTCGGAAATGGTCTCACGCAGGGTCTCGAGCTTCTCCATCATCTCGTTCAGATTCTGGCCGTTGGGCAACTGGCCACCCTGGCCAAGGAAGCCGTTCAAGAGGGGTCCGTATTGGGAGGAGAGCTGGGAGACCTTTGCGAGGGCCTTTTCGAGGACGGAAGGGAAGGACAGGAAACGCAGGGTGTGACCGGTGGGCGCGGTATCGAAGATGATCGTTTCGTAGGACATGGACTTTACTTGCTTGAGAACCTCGGCGAAGGACATGGCTTCGTCAATACCTGGGATCTGGAGTGATGCTGTGTTAGTAAAGTTTACCTGAACAGTAGAGGAGGCAAACGTACGGCAAATGCGAGGTCCTGCATCATGCCGCCCAGTCCACCGCCCATAGCATCCATCTCCTCGCCCTGGCCGGCGAGAAGATCCTGCATGCTACCGTTGGGATCGATCTCCATGGCGCTTAGGTTGTCGAAGCCATCGATCAGACGAGCCTCCTTCCCGAACTTTTGGTTGAAGGCGTCAGACAGGTTGTGCGCCGGGTCGGTAGAGATGAGGAGGACGGAACGGCGGTGCTTGGCCAATTGAATGGCAAGGGAGCATGAGGTCGTGGTCTTTCCGACGCCACCCTTTCCACCGACGAAAATCCAGCGCAACGAGCGCTGGTCGAGGAGGGACTGGAGGGTAGGCTCCATCGCGTCATCGGCATCGATGATGGCGGCCATGGTTGCTTGGTCTCGGTCTCGGTCTGTTGGGACGATTTCAGGTATTCAAGATGCGTTTGTAGGTTTGTGAAGCTCGTCTTGTTTCTAAATCAATACTTTAAAGTGAGGTTTTCGACTTTAGGTAAGGAAAAGGATTCTGAATAGAGGCAAATCTTGACAAAGCAGGTAGCAGAGATGAATGTCGCACGCGTATTCCAAGCTGTTCTAGAAGGGCTCGGCTTCTGAGGTGCTCACTGCCCGCCATGGCGGGGCACCCCAACCAGAAGACTGTGCACAACTTATAACCCGCACAGTACGCTACTCCACTCGAGCTCGACGACTTTGAAAGGAGCTTCTCGTTCGGAGATGCGATTTCGCAACACACGAGGATTCCCCATATCCGATCAAACCGCAACATGTCTACGAGAGGACACCGCGTTCTTCATAATCTTTCCTACAAGCTCGGACGGCGGACAATTCAGGTCACTGTTTCGCCGAGACCGACGAGGTTCGCAGAGCGACGCGCCGTTCTACACTCGCTGCAAAAGTTCTCCGGCGTTGAGGTCTTCAGAAAGCTGGATGTAAGTGTTACTCCTCTGGTTTATTATGCTCCAATGACTCATCAGCCCCTACAATCCAGGATCACAACTCGTCGTTCGTTGCGGTGCTGGCCAACCAGTCCCAGGCCAAGGACCTCATCGGTATGAGCCCGCTGAAATACCAACTTGCGACGCCTCGATCGAACGGATCCGTCAAGACCTTTCTAACGAGCGCGACCTCGACCGATCCCATCATAAACACAGACCAATCCGAAACTTCGACCGAAATGAGAGAGACCACGGCTGATGAGGATCACAAGGAGTTCACGGTACACATGTTCCCAGCCGAAAGCTACATTCACTCCGCCGCAATCCGCAAATCACCACTCCACGGGCCTTGGCCCGAGAAACGCCCAGAGACAGCCATCTCAGCCGTGCTGAAGGCTTCCATGCCCGAAGACATTATGGCCGAGGGGCTTTCGGATTGGGAGACCGGCGGGCAGATCCCGGCCTCTGCCAGAAGCCAGCTTTGGGAGGATATTCTCCTCGGCACCAAATCGAGGGAAGGAAGCGAGCGCGCCATTCATGATCGCATACAACGTCGTCAGCGATTGGCGCGAGCTCCTCCCATCCTAAAAGGACTTGTGCACCTCCAGCGATTGCGAGGAGAAGACTGAATGTCTGGGAACCAGCTATCAGGATACCCTACACTCTTCTAAACGGATCGCGCAGCCAGGCCGCATCTCTGCATCGTGGCTCGGCCCCTGCATACTTCGAAACGATGATTGCGCGCCCTTACCCAACATCTTCGACGTTCACGAAGGTTGAGGTTCTCAGGAAACCATAGCCATCAGCCTAGTCGGAGTTAACATGTTTCGCCCTAGTCCGCGCTTGAGTGCCCATGCGTGCCGCGTTTGACGGAATAACATATTCCGACCAGACAGACATATCCATTCGGAGATGGGATGGCAGACAGACAGCAAGACGACTCTGGATTGGATCAGATCATCGGATGGACCTGTTAATGTTTCGGCTGCATAGCTTAATTTGATGCGGTTCTGGACGATGCATTGACCTGTCGACCTTTTCGGCCGAAGGAACTGAACGACCCGGGAAACGCCGATGACACTTGGCATACCGACATCAGATTGCAAGACGAAAAGACTGTCGACCATGACGAAAATGTCTTTCGAGGCTCTCGCTGGTGCTACCACCTCGTGTGCCTTTCTGACGACGGGCTGCAGACAGCACCAACGAGGAAAACACTTGGATTAGCAGGAAAAGGCAGTCAGTTGGCCCAACGTCTCTGACGTTTGATGTTCAATTACCAGTGCAAGGGTTGGTTCAGGGCGTGGCGTCATCCCAGGGCCGCAAAACAAGGAACAAATGCAACCTGCAATACCCTAGATCGGCAAGCGACGCCGTGGCGGACCAATCAGCTTGGCGATAACGCTAGTACGTCACGGTTCAGGACCCTCAATGCCATGTTCTCTCCCCAAAACACTGTGAAGCCACCATCACCGGCTCTCGCTCGAACCAAAGAGAACAATTACGGAGGAGCCTGTTCACGCCGACCAACTGTGGCGCGGGAAACAGTTTGCACAAGCCAGGCAAGCGAGTGACAAATTAAGCAGCGCACTCTGAGCCAGATTACCTGAGATACCTGTGATATTCTAGGGTTATGTGGAAGGGGGAAGTCCATTTGTTAGGAATTTGGTGCAGCAACTTGGGTGGGCTGGTTTTTTTTGTCACCCGCCTGCCAGGGTCCATTACTTTTTGTCAAGCCACGAGAATGGGCTGCCAGGCTCGGTCTCGGCCACGATGATGACGTCGCATCCGCTGGGCTGCCTCAAGACCCTGACTTACACAGCATTCTTGGCCCCGAACGATGTGCCCGCGTGGCTACAGTCACAGATCATCGCACACCATGCAAATTCCTGCTTCGTCGTCCAAATCAGGGGCCCTAAGGAAGTGGTGCTTATATGCGCACCTTCTCGCCCTCCCTTTGACGGACGTGTTCATCTTTTCTATATTCTATCGCCACTTGTATCGTTCAACAGAACTCTACCAATCAATAAACACCATCCATCCACTAGCCAGTCGGCAGTGATATCTCGTATCATGGCCGTCACCGGGTTCATCCACCACTTTGGTACCTTCTTGCTCCTCGTAGCAACGGTCCTATTGATCGTCACCAGCATTTCTGCACCAGTAGTGAATAACATTTCCATCTTAACGGTGAAGCTCAGCGATGCATCTGCGGGTGACGAGATCGCTTTTGGCACTTTTGGATACTGCATCCGCGGGGGCAACTCTGGGTACGTTATCCTTCTCCCGTTTCGAGCTTCCATTCACTTACACGTCATAGTGGCTCCGACAGATGCTCCGGCTCCCATATCGGCTATGACCCTGCCCAGATCGTGACCGAGGCCGACGGTGCCCGGTACTCAGTCTACTCCTCGAACACAGCTGAGGCTCTTACCCGCGTTATGATCCTTCACCCCATCGGCGCCGCGGTTGCCTTCATCGCCTTCGTTCTCTCTGTCGGTGCCGGCATGTTCGGTTCCCTCTTTGCCGCACTCGTTTCCGGCGTCGCTTTCATTATCACTCTGGTCGCTCTGATCTGCGACTGGGTTGGCTTCGCGCTTGTCCGCAAGAACATTAACGACAGCGATGACGGCAGCGATAGCGACAGCTACGCTCACTTCGACGCCGCGCTCTGGACCTTGCTCGCTGCCGCTATCTGCTTGTTGCTCGGGACCATCATTGTTTTCTTCACATGCTGCAGCGGTCGTCTTCACAAGCGCCGCCAGCAGAGGGCCAAGGTTGACCACTACTCTTCTCCCGCCACCCACACCCCATACCGTCGCCGCCGCTGGTGGCAGCGTAACCGCTACTAAATATGGGCATTCGAGGTTGGGTAGCCAATCTTGGGTTTTCAACCCTTAGTGGACGTGCTTTTATGTGATTACAGCGGACATGATCTAGCGCAGGCGTATTAAAGGCTATTTAGTGATGGACTGGATGAAATTGTGCGAATATAATACCACGTCTGCATCAGCAGGGCATGACAACTTCTCTTATACACAAGCTAAACGTTAATGACAACAAATTTTCAAATGGAATGCTGATGGTCTCGTATTATTGAGGTTTTATATTTAAACACTATGGCATGCGCAAGACGATTTCCATTGAAAGCTATATATAATTGTCTTTGTATAATGTTCTTGAGATGTAAACAGATGTGGATAGATGAGGGTTGGTTGAACCATCGGGATAAACCAGTGGGTAGATCCCTCAGTCGTGTCTTCTCAACAGTTGCCATACCACATCACTATGTCAAACGCAAATGTTATCACAATACATCACAACACATCACATCAAGGGGTGAGACCTTAGCGATTTTACGCTCACTTATCAGTCATCAAATACGCAAGAGGCAGTGGCGGATGGCGGCCACGGCCAGGGAAGATGAATGATTCATGGGTGATTCCAAGGACTGCTGCATTAGTCTTTGACTCTCTTTGCCACTAATGTTGTGGAACTTGAAGGTGCTCCACATTTGGATGTGGAATTTTGAATCGCAGTGGTCTGCCAACTTCCCGGATTACTTTTGCTCCTTTTGAGAAGTTGGGTTTGAAAGAAAGGCTGGTTTCTTGTTGGTCTGCAGATGATGGTAATGGGGATCAAGAATATTCTTGAAAACATTTCTCCTTGTTGGTTTATTGGCTGCAATATTTTCAATCAACTTAGGTGGAAGGGCCTGCTCAACGTTTTCTGCCTTTGTTAAGTCCTGGGGATACATCCATCCAGGGATCTCAGGGTGTTTGTTGTTCTGTTCGCTTGGCCGCAATGACTCTTTGTTGAATAACCTGGATAAAGTTGCATATTTAGTTGCAACTGCAAGCTTCAACAGTACATCCTTGTATCAGCAACAACATCGTCCCACTATGTCAACTTCCTCCTCATATCCTGCTGCTTGCGGCTGTTTCCCGGCCTAGGTAGCTTCATTTGGACTTTTTTTTTTTGAATTCATGAGGGATAATCTTGCGAGGAGATGCCAGCTTTGAGTGAACGTCTTCGCTCAATATGAAATGGCTGGCTGTGCGATCTGCCGCTCTCGTACGAGCGTCAGGCTTCCTCCGCCGACCGACTTGCCGGCAGTACTCAGCTGCCGCCGGAGCCAAGTCCGGCTCGGACCCGCTCCGGATTCTATTCTGCGGATCTGATGAGTTCAGCTGCGCTGCCCTCGACGCGTTGAACGCAGAGAAGAGGCGCCACCCGGCGTTGATTGAGTCATTGGATGTCGTGGTGCGACCGGGCAAGCTGACGGGCAGGGGGATGAAGAAGATTCGCGAGGGTGCGTTATCGTCCTATGTTTGGTAAATCGATTCGTAGTAGATGAACTGACGTGTGTTTCTAGTGCCTCTCAAAACCCTCGCTGAAAATCTTGGATTGCCAATCCATGTGAGGGACACCTTCACAGGATGGCAGGTACGTCGGCTTCACCATCCAAAAGTCGTCTCGACGACTGACGTGGACAGTTCGAAAACAATATCAACTTGATCATCGCCGTGTCATTTGGCCTTTTCGTGCCACCAAGGCTCTTGAATCTCGCGCAGTATGGCGGACTGAATGTCCACCCGTCGCTTCTTCCAGAGTAAATCTCACCCTGGCTCGCCAGCAACCTAGTTGCTAACCAAAGATGACCAGCTTCCGAGGGCCCGCGCCTCTGCAACACACGCTCCTCCAACGGCGCACGCACACGGGCATCACCCTTCAAACCCTCCACCACAAGACCTTTGATCACGGCACTGTTCTATCTCAGACTCCGCTGCCCGGTATTCCTGTCCCCGAGAACTGCACCACGCAGGGCCTGCATGACATCGTCACCCCGTTGGCAGCGGAGATGTTGGTCGACGGCATTCGCCGCGGCTTGCATGTTCCACCTCTGAAGGACGTGGGCTGGAAACCTGAAGGAGAGGAAGAGATCAGTAAGCTTTGCCGTGCGCCGAAGTTGACGAAGCATGACCGTCAAGTCAACTGGCTGGAGTGGAACGCCGACGACATCGTACTCCGCCAACGTGTGCTTGGTCCTCTATGGTGCGAGGCGATGAATAATGATGACCAGAAGGTTCTGCGGTTGATTCTTGAGGACTTGCAAGTTGTTGAACAACCGGAGCACATCGAGGCGTGGTTGGAACGGAACTATCGGCGGAAGACGGGTTCGCTCCCCGCGGAAGATATGCCAGAGGAGGACTTGCAGGTGAAGAGGGTTACGTGGCTATGGAAGCCTGATGGTCCGTCAGGGAAGGACCCCGAGAGCTGGAGCCGGATTAGTCTTCCTTATTTCGAAGACGAAAAAGGTGGTGGCATCTTGATTCCAGCCATGAGAGGGGGATGCCTGAGAGTGCCGACAATCAAGGTCGAGGGCTCGCGGGGCAAGGCTGCAGCAAAGGCGATTGCTGGCTTTAGCAATGCCGGGAACGTTGAGGGTTCTCATTCCCAGAAGCAGAACCAAATCGCGTCCGACATAATCATGTTTGGGTTGGCTGCTTTTCTTGTTTAATGCAAAGCCCTATCTAAGTAATCCTTTATGAGAAGACCTTATAAGGTAAGACTAAATGTCGACCACTTACGGCCCAGCGTAGGCGGCCCACGTGGAAAATATACACCTTATGGAGGGAACCACAAGCTCTCGATATTTGATGTTTGATGATTAGACTTTACTGATATGGACAATTTTGGGGTTCTCACCTCTAGTCAAACATTGAAGATGGACATGATCGTAACTCTGAGGTCTTCTACCATGGGATTGGTCATGGCAAGATTTTACACAACACGCGCTGGAAGAGTCTTATAGAAGCTCCTGGATATACATATTTGAACACTCCTGACCGCAAGGTTTGATATCGGCTTTGCTTTGAATGATAGCTGAAAGCTACAACGAAGATAAGTTTAGAGTGCTGGGCTCAAGTGACTTGATGAAGAACAATGAATGATAGAGCTCATTTTGCAATATCCAACCTGAAGGCTTCGTAGATTGACCGGGCAATTAACCAGGCAATTGCCAGGGCAAGAGCCAGCTACAAGAGTTGACCTCCTTCCGTTTATTGTTGCCTGTTAGTTCGCACCTTCTTCTAACCCCCAGAAGTCCAATCTCCCTTTTGACTTTTTCAAACCGCACCTCACCTTCTTCGCCATTTCTCTCTTTCACTCACCCTTTTGACCACAACGATCTCGAACAGACTTCCTCTTCTGCACAGCATATATTCCCGACTCAAAATACATTCTTCTTCAAGGTCTCAAAATGGCAACGGGACAGAATCTCTGTTTATCTACGAGGACACTCGCCTCCGAAGCCACAAGCTCTGTGCCTTCCGACTACGTTGAAGGCTTTGTGCGGCTCATGGAAAGAGTCAAAAAAGCGGTCGACGAGTATAACGCGACTTTCAACGAGGACACCCTGATGTTTCTGGCGCCTGTTCTCACCGATGACTACAAGATCCACAGCATACAAATTGTCAGAGACGAATCACACATCAAGAAAGACCATGACTATAAATTGGAAGGAGGTCGCTCATCACCTTGCGAGACTCTGATCAGCAATCAAGGCATGGTCGAATCTGCCGAATGTTTGCCGAAACAAATCAGCAGCGATCACGGGTGCAGGAGTCTCTCCCCCGAGGCCGCGAGTCTTGGCCGCCTGTTCAGATCAGTTGACTCCGAATCATCTTCTGATCTCACTTGTGTGTCAAAAAGTCCTTCTCCCGTCAATGCTACCGCGCATAAAAGTCTGCCTTCCGGTTCGGTCGCTATGGGAATCCGCCCTTCTACGGAGCCCATATCCCGGCGCTCTACCCCGAAGACCCAGGATCAGGCCATGCCCAAGAACGACCCCTGCGGCCCACGAAGCCGAGATTCAACGATTAATCTCAGTAGCTTTCAGCTTTCTACGACTAACCGCTTCGAATCGTCTTCTGTTGAAGGTTCGCCAGCCACTATCGTGTCGTTGCGCCGCTCAGATGCTCCTGCTCCGAGTTTGCACAGCCAGGCGTTTAGGTCCAGCTTGGATGTTCTCATGGGAAACACTCAGGTCAAGACTTCAGACTGTATCGATAACAGACCGCAAGAAACTATGGCGAGCTATGCCGACAGCCCCCAAGAGAAGATCCAGCGTCTCCAAGACTGCGACATAGACCAGCAAGGTCATCGGGTCGGTTCCAATTTCAGTCGGAACTTCCAAAGATCACCTGTCGGCCGCGCTGGATCTCAAAACAGTTCCATTATCCCCATTTTTGACAGAGAAATCCCGTCGGTTTCTGCTCCTGAGGCCAATCTCGTCGACGGTGTTCCAGCCTCCCGAGGGATGGAGGCGCGCTTTCGCACTCCCTCGCCTCAGAAACAGCCTCATTGCGCACTGAATCAACACTGGATACCCCACGAGCTCGAGCAGAAATTCACCAGTAAACACTTGCATGGAAGGCGTCCAATCCGGCCGCAACCCTCGGTACGCTGGTCGCCAATCTTGCCTTGGTCTCCTAACCACAAGAAGGCGATGGAAGCTTCCTGGCGTAAGACACTTAATTTCACGACTCGTGGCCTGGATATTGGCAACGGTCTTTTTGATGACGGCGGCGACGATTCTGATGGCTGAATCGGACGGCGAGCCGGTTCAACGCAACCACACCATTCGCGGGTTTGCCGTCGCGTGAAATCAGGATACACCGGGAAAGGCCACTCTAACATTGGCCAATCGTCACCGAAGTAGGTCACCGAAGTAGGTCACGGACGTATCCAATGTGACCCATACTCACAACTGCCTCAGACGATTTCATCGATGCACCGGATGCACCGAAGTTTACTCACATCTGATCCATCCAATTCCTTCGTCGGTTGTTTCCTGAAGGGACCATGAAAGCTTTTGGTCGTTTTTTTGTTTTGCTTGCAATGTCTGTGAGCCCCCGAAGAATGACTTGGTGTTCCCCCGCTAACTTCTTGGTCAAGTTCATCCTGTTACGGCGTTTTGGTTGCGATTTCCATCGCGCTCTAGATCGTACGTCATTGCCATATCGATGAAATCACGGGAGAAGCACATCGGTTTGCGTTTGGGAAGAGCGGCGTATGTGGAATCAGGCCTGGCTGGTTGAGCGCTGTCGACATCATCCCAATCACATACCAATCAACTGGTAACGACCGTAACTTTCAAATTTTCTCTTCGCACTACCAAAACATTACCCTGAGCCACTCATTACATATGAATATGTCACAGATTGAAGCCCTTTCAACGATGGACTGCCACCGTCAGGTCCACGTCCATCCGTGCGAATGAGTGAAACACAAAAATGTATCCCAAACCGACTGACTGCGGTTTTTGTACAAGACGCGCACATACCAACGTCGTAGCGAACGGCATCGGTCTCCTCCTTCCGCGTGGTTATTCCAGACCGACGTCTTCACCGACATCCATCTCCGTATACAAGGGTCTAGTTCTTGCGAGCAGTTGTGAGAACTTCTCAATCGACAGCTTACATCACCAAGCCAATGACGACGGATACAACAGCGGCCAAGCTGAGGGCGCCAACAGTGCGGACACCAGCAGCACCGGAGTCGATACCGTTGTTGCTGTTCTGAGAGCCGCCCCTGCTGCCGCCGTTGCCGTTCTTGAGCTGTTGGCAAACGCCCATGAGGGTGGAGTTGTTCATCATCTCGTTGAGCTTGGCCTCCTTCCTGGCGGCCTTAGCCTTGAACATCTCGATCTCGGTGGTGTTGCCGTGGAACTTCTCGTTCAGGGCAGTGTCGTTCTTGGAAAGAGCAACAAGCTTGCTGTGATGGTGGTTAGTGACGTACTACCTCGTATGGATGTGTGCGTGTTCCGCCTTACTTCAACCTGCTCATCTTCTTGCACTCTCCCTTGGTGGTTCTCGCCGAGCAGTACTGGAGAAGGGTGGTGTTCTTCTGCAACTCGGCCAACTTGGCCTGACCTTGCTGGACCTTCGCCTTGATTATCCCGGCCTTGGTGGCGTTGTTCTTGGTGACGGCATTTAGGGCGGTCTCATTGGCAACCAGCTTCGTCAACTTGTCCATGCGCCTCATAAAGCCGCACTGTCCGTTCTCCATCAGGACGGCCCCGACCTGGTCGCAGGTCGTCATGAGGGTGGCGTTCTTCTTGGCCTCGTCGAGCTTGGGCTGGATTTCGGCGGCCTTCTTCTTGATGAGATCAATCTCGGTGGCATTGTGGTTGGTGATCTCGCCAAGCAGGGTGTCATTGGCGGCAATCTGGACCAGCTTCTCGCCCTTCAAGAATCTCATGCATTGAACCTCAACCGAGTTCTTGTTGCCTCCGTTGTGGTCCTTGGCCAGGGCCGTGAGGGACAGGAGGGGCAGGATGAGGAATGAGAGCTGCATGTTGGCGGTTAGAGGCTAAGGGTGGATTTGGGGATGGAAGCTGGATGAGGGTATGAAATAAAAGGCGGGCCGGCCGCAGTAAAGAAAGACTTAGTACTGAGAAGTGAAGAGATGATGAGATGACCGCAGGCCGCAGAACTAACATCAGGATGGAGGGATATGGGCAGAGACGGCCAAGTCTTATACCAAAGGTTCTTCCCACACCCCACGAGGACCATCCATCCACCCACATCGCCTGCCCGGGTCTCAACCGTCCGTGGATTTCATCCCATCTCCATGTGTATGTATGTCTCTTTACCCCCCCCCCTCCCCCCCTCCTCAACGGCAGTCGCACGAAACCGACATACCAAACGCGCCTTTAGCCCCCAGAATGGTCGCCCCCGTTCAACGAATCGCCCTTCAGATGGCATGTCTCGACCTGCCCTTCCGCTACGCCGTGCCAGGCCGGCTGTGCCCACCCGTACGAGAAGCCTGCTTGGGGTGTGGGGGGGGGGGGGGGGGGGGTTGCTCGCTCCTCTCTCTTCTCGCTCTATATTCTCTGTTAAGCAGTCGCAGTTGCAGTGTTGAATGGCTTGGCTACAGGCAACAACCACAGTGGCAGAAAACCAAGAAACACCTAGCCAAATAAAGAGAGGGCATCTGCCTGTGCGGCCAAACGGTGCCTAACCGGTCGTTTACATTTCTCTTTCCCATTGACTTACACTCGCGTACTCGCGAAAGAGCCCCTGGTCGAACCTTTCCGTTTGACCTCGAGGCAGCAGCTGCCGCTTTCGACTCGATCTGCCCTGGGCTCGACACTTTGGAGATGCACATGTTACGGATCCCATGGCCATTGACACTTTTTTGCTCCGAAGTTCGTTACACGCCATCATCCCAGGCCTGACGTGGCCACCTAAAGAAAAGGGCGGGAAGTGGGCGGTAGAGTGGGAATGCGTGAGAAACATCACGGACTCTCTTCGTCTGCTTCCAACGAGAACTGGATGTTTGGATCTTGATACCACAAACCCCTTGACGATCCAACTATACAGGAGGAAAGAAAGAGGAGAAAGGGGGAAAAAAAAACCACGGCAAATGCGCGCGCTGCATTTGCGGCAACGCGGTGCCCGCAGTCGCAAGCCAACCCAAGCCAAGCCAAGCCAAGCTAACCAACCAACCGTAGGGCTCGCCAGTCACTGAACGTCTAGGTAAGTAGTTTCCAAGTGCTTCAGATGCGGCTCAACCGGCATGTTTGGGCTGCCCCCCTCCCTCCCCCTCCTTCTCCAACGTCAATCCCGGCACCCACGCATTGTCCGTTTCAGCACACCCCAGCCCGGACGCGACGAAACACCGCTGATCGATCGACGGTACAGCCAGACCTCGGAGCCAAGAGTCTAGGATCTGCCCGTCTTGGGGAGGCGTCTCGGTTTGAAGGCCCTTTTGGGCCTTTCTTTGACGATAACCATATCCAATGGCATTGTGAGTTTCCCACCTCCAACCTAACGGCAATCCAATCACATCGTGTGTTTTCTGTCTTTTTCTTCCGTTGTACCCAAAAATGACATCTCGATCCCAAAACCTTGCAAGGGAACGGGGGAAGAAGATGGCAGCTAGCTCACACACGCACGTACACACACACACACACACACACACATGCTTGAATATGGGTGGCGAAAGGCACTAGAAGCTCTGGGAGCAGAATGTCAATCACACAAGTGTGCCAAGATTTGATGAGAGAGGACAAGCAGATCCAAACGCACATCATCCAAGAAAACGCGGCGGCGCTCCAGGGCTCCAGGCCGAGGCATTGCTTAGCCGTCCGCTACAGCTTGCTTTGTTTGTTACCTTTACCGCTGCAGTAGTGTAGAATATAAGCCCTCGGCATCCTATTTCGAGATGAGATCCAACCTTGACGTAGCCTAGCCTTAGCGCAGATCTGCAAAGAGACGCTCTTGGCGATTGCGGCTCAATGCATCCGTGTGTGTTATTGTGCGAGTCTCCGAGTTGAGAGAGATATCTCATGATCCAACTTCTCAACAGCATTGCATCTAGGTGGAGTAAGGGTTTGGTATAAAGGGTCTTGGCCGAAAGATGCGCCAAAAGGGGGTCTGGGAAGGGGGTCTGGTCTGGTCTGGTCCGGTCTCGTCTCTCTGTACCTGTCTGTGATCTCTTCCTCTCAATCTCTTCTGTATGCTTCCGCCGAAGGTGAGGCGAAAGTGAGCTGTGGTCATCCCCACTACTCTTACAAAGCACGTCTTTACTGCTCCGCCATCGTCATCTCGTCGTCGGACCAAACCGCGATTGGGGCTTGTTCTCGTCTCTTCCTCTCTGCTCTTCCAAGGGGGGACAACGAATGGGATGTGTTAGTGACGTGTGGTCCAATGTCGTCCGGAAAACTCTGTGTCATCCCCTCTCTTCTTTAAAAAAAAAAAGGTCCGTCACCCATACTATCCCTTCACTCGTTGTGTTTCTGTGTCGTTGCCGGCCTTCGCTCCCACTTCGGCGAAGGGGGGGCCAGATTTTCCTTTCCGGACATGTCCTGCAGATAGGTACTGACGCCCGTGATCGACGTCCCCGCAGTGTTTCCTCTTGGCCTCCTCTTTTCTCCCGTGTGCTCTGGTTGCAAGGCTCGTCGTCTCCACCTGGGTGAGTGCCAATCAAGGTCAGATCAAAAGTAAAAAAGAAAATCGATCAGTAAATGCGTCGAGTTTCTTAGCCATCCATTACTAAGGTCACGCTTTCGAGACGCAGACGCAGAGAGGGGTGAAGCCAGGCGACGACAACTCAGTGTTTTTACAGGGGCAGGTTGTAAGGCGATACCAAGACAAGACGTGTGTCAAGTGGGTAACGAGAGCGAAGTTCGAGTCGCGCGCTGGTCGCTCGTTTGTTGCAGGTTACGGATACAAGGGACGAAGGTTTTTTGGCGCCCCCCCGGGGGAGGGGAGGGGGCCACGGGGGGTTTTGGCATTGCACCTGGACCCCTGTTCAGCCCGCCGGAGAATTTCATAGAACACGCTCCTCGTACGCAGTAATAACAGCTTTCTTCTTTCTGTCGGTCTCTGGAAATAAGTGGTCTTTTCGCTAGCACATGGAAAACAGGGAAATTCTGATTGATAGACCCCAAGTCAGAAACACCTGACAAGCAAAGCACCGGGGAACCGGGTTCATGGATTGTTCGTCCATGCAGGTCAATGTCAACTGTCGGGAGTGTTTTGAAAGGATGCAGAAGCAGCAGCAACACCAGTTGAACTTGATAAGAGAGAGATTGTGCATAGTAGAGCACATGATATGGGTTAAATTTGTGTGAGAAAGTGTAATTACCCAAGTGGGTGGCAAAAGGCACTAGAAGAGAGAGAGAGTTGAGAATTTAACCCATATCATGTGCTCTACTATGTGATAAAGTGTAATTAACCCCCATGTAGCTGAATATGGGTGGCGAAAGGCACTAGAAGAGAGAGTTGAGAAAATCTCACGCCGCAAGCAAGCGCCTGGCCTGACCTTGTTCCGCCCACTTGGATGAAGTTCACACATCGACATGGTCGTTCGCACTGCGAGAGTTCCGACGGCCGAAAAAGTTGAAGACAGATTTTTAGTGCGAATTCTAAAGTGATCGATCCTCTTTTTACCCTCTTCAGGATATGTTGTTGAGGGAAGGTGGGATCGTGTTGAGAGCCCATCGTGTAAAGCAAGTTCGGTTGCGTACTCATCCACGTCCGGTCGGAGGTTCGCCGCCGAGCCGAAAGCGGCGCGACATGACGGTCGAGTGAGTATCTTGAAGAGGAGGTTTCCCAGTTCATTCGGATATGCCTCCCGAACGTGGTTGAACGTGGCTGCTGGGTCACAGTACGCTTTCACGCCAAGGTATGCTTGAAGGCTTGAAGTATGGGCAAAGCCTTCTTCCGATTTCGCCATACTTGGGTTCCTCGCATTGAGGTAGGTAGTTCGTGTGCGCTGTCAAGTTTCTCTTGCATTAGCGGGACGAACACATACACACACACACATAGACACCACACAGTCGTAACTTTGGGCAGTCGTAATCTGAGCTGTCATGACTCCAATTCATTTCTACACTACGAAATACTCTACAGTATATTGTGCGATGGTTACGTACGGTGATCTGGCCTCTAGCCAAAGACCTCAATCATGAAGTGATACTCAATCTTGCTGCCGTCATGCCGCCCCCGCACCGTGAGCTGCCGGCACTTGTCCGCCAGGATCTCCCCGACAACCGGCGCTCCGCAGTAGAACACACCGACCTTCATCTCCTCGTCCTCTTCGTCGCGGCCGTCGCGCTTCTCCCCCGCCTTGGCGTTGTCATTGGCTCGGGCATTACCGCCTGCAACGTCGTCTCGAGGAGCTTCGTCGTCGTGGCCCTCGTAGATGCCGGCGTCCTTGCCGTTTCGCCCGTTGACAGTCCCACCAATGCTGCTGTTTCCCTCCCTGACGTCCGTTCCCGCGTTTGAGCCCCGTCCTCCACTAAGATTGCTGCCAAGCCTGTCAGTCTCGCTGGCATGTCCACCGCCGCCGCTGCCCACTTTGCGGTTTTGTCTCTTGCTAGCCCGGAATTTCCGCATGTCCTCGTAGTGCCGGTCCAGGATGGCGTCAAAGTCTGGGCGTCCAAAGTGCGTCGGGTTCAGCAGCCCCGTCAGGGGCGACTCCGGATGCTCGTCGGTGCGGTGCATCTCGAGCAGCCAGCGGTAGACGTGGGTGGCGATGTCTCTCCTCTTCTGCGTGACGTGCGTCGCTATGCGTATGTCGAGGTGCTGCGAGGCGCCCTCGTTGGCGCGGTGCCAGTCCTGGCTGCGGGAGACGGCGTTGAGGAGGTCGGCGATCCAGAGGAGGTAATTCCTGTCGCGGACGGTCCAGTGGAAGTCGACGCGGCGGTAGTCCGCCGCAAAGGCGTGGGATTCTGAGGGGTGCGGTGGTTTGGAGGGGTCGTTGGCGTCCGGGGCGGCTTCCTTCTCTCTGGCGACGGCGCTGGTTACTGTCGTATCGGAGCCGTGGCGATGTCGGTGCTGGTGAGAATGGGTTGGGCCGCCATGGTCTTCGTCGTCTCTGGCCTGCAAGTCCGCTAGGATGCCGGAGAATGGTGTAATGCCTATACCTGAGCCCACGATGATGGTGTGATTAAAGTCGTAGAACCTCTGTGCCGGCGCGCCGAACGGCCCGTTGATGCCGACCTCAATGTTTGCTTCTCCCGTCTCGCCACCCAGCTCCCGCAGCTTCTTGGTCCAGTTCCCGTCTGTCTTGATGTGTAGCTGGAAGTGCCTTCCTTTGCAGATTGAGACAGTGAACGGATGCCACTGGAAGGTGCTTATCTTGGGCACCTGCAGGAAGACGTACTGTCCTGCTTGATACTTCCAGATGCGCTCGCTGGGAATGGTGGCGGTTATCTCGACCGTCTCACCGTCTAAGACTTTGAGGGTTGCTGTAATGCGATGAAATCCCGTACCGACACGTACAAGGCGCTCGATCAAAATCAGGAGCGTTGGAAAGGCGAGGAAGTACCCGAACATGGGCCACTGCAGTAGTCCTGCAGTGCCATGAGCCATCATGAGTCCGATGATGGGATACATGAGAAGGTGGGAGAGTTGGAAAACCTCATAATTCCATCGTCGCACTTGAGGAAGGCTACACAATGCCAAGAGGTAGAAGAGACCCAACGTGGTGATTCCGGTGAAGCCCGGGAGCGAGCGGACGTATTCGATATACGGACGGGGAACCATGTCAGGCCCCAATACCGCCGCCACGCTGTTCTGATTTTCGGGACGGCTGCCGTGGTAAAAGGACCCAGTCAAGTGGCCTATGGCATGCAGCGTCGCGAGCACCAGAGCGACGATGGATATCCTGATGTGGAAGGCCTGGCTCAAGTCCCAGTTGATGAACCGCGAGACGTAGTATGACCTGCGGAGGAAGGTCGAAAAGTACCGCGACATACTGAGGATGAGGAAGAAGAAGGTCGGATACAACATTCCCGCGCAGGTCTTGGCCATCACGACACCCCACCCGAATCCTGCGCGATACTGCGGCGTCGTGACGTACTTGACGCACTGCCAGATGCCGAACGCCAGCATGAAGCCCACAACGAGGCCCAAGAAGGCGATCTCGGGCCCATGGACGGCCCAGTAGGCTCTCACCCGACGCCACGGCCTCAGTTTTCGGATGTAGTGTTTCTGGTCCTCCTCGGACGCCTTGTCTTGCTTGAGGGAGGGAATCTTCCACTCGCGGACGCGTTCGGCGAATTCGGCGCGGGCAATCCGGGTCTTTCGGACATCATGAGGCTCCACACCTTGACCGGCGCCGAAGGGGTGGGGACCCGGGTCGGAGATGCCCATGATGCTCTTTAGAAACTCATGGCGCAGTCTGTCGTCGGACGAGTCGTGCGAATTCTTGATGACGTGGTGAGACTTCACCTGGGCCGAGGGCGCGAGCTCATCGTGGGCGGCGTCGAGTTTCGCTTCGACCTCGGCGTAGTCGATGTGTCCGTCGTCGTTGTGGTCGAGGTCGTCGAGGAAGGAGTTGATCTCGTCTTCGGTGAGATACTGGATGCCCTCGGCGGGATCTTTGGCGGGGTGGTTTGCCATCAAGGTTCTCCTCGAATCGCGTCCTGGCTATCAGGTGTGTCGAATTGGCTCTCGGATAGTTCTCCTGTGAGAAGAGGACGCGAGAGAGGGCCACATTATGAGTTTTGTACGCAAGCGACAGAGAGAAACTCGTTTGACGCGATGTGCTTGGCCTTCTGGGCGGTGGCTTCCCGCCTCCCGCCCCTTTTCCCACCCCATGTGCTGGGTCATGGTGCTCAGTTGGGCTGAACCGCGTTACATGCGTCAGCTGCAGGTAGCCAAGATTCTTGTGTGTTTAAAGCGGAGGGTCGGTCGATGAACCAAGACCTTTAGGCACTACGCGGTGAGATCATTGTCTGTTCTGGACGTTCTTGGGGGCCCTCTGAAGCAGTCAGTGATTGCAGGTTTTTGCTGAAATGCCACGGAATTGGCTCGTCTTGGCTTTTTCTTGGTGTTCGGCTTGATGGCACCTTCCAGCGTTGTTTGTTGCTGTCACTGTCAAACTGGGGACTCCTGATTGGCCTGATAAGAAGGTTTAGGGCGACCCGATTTGGCGGTGCGTGATTGATTGAACGATGACGTAGGGCAAAGCTTGCCGTCTGTTCAGCTCAAGCACATTAGCTGAAGCGAAATCTGTTGTCTGTCGTGGAAAGCCACCAAGAAATAGTCAAGTTTAACCTTGTCATTCGCTTGCTACGACGACAAAAAAGCTATTTCTCGAGTCGCGCTTCTGAGATCCTCAAGGACCGGAGTAATAAGTTATAACAGACTCATAACAAGTGGACCGGCCTCCCCGCTGCCGGTCGGATAAGGTAGTGACAGAGGCCCAGACGCCGGGGCCTCCCGTTCAGCGCCCGGCACACGCCGGTCGTCAGTGCCCCCCCATCCACACTGATCAGCTCCGGTCTCCGTCGTGATTTCCGAAGATGCTTCGGACCTTGTCAGTTGAAACTCGGCATACCCGTCAGCGCCAATTCACGGTGGTGGATGCCCTCTGGAATACCACTAGGGGACGGCGGAACCACACTTGCCGAAGGATGACAGCAGCAAAAGTCCTGCCACAGCTGAACGAGGCAAAATCTCACGTTCATCTCCCGTCCTGCAATCCTGCAGCGATTTCTATTTCAGGATCGCACCATCTAGATACCCAGTCTTCCACGTGCTCGTGCCCAATCGCATCCCACGGTACTTGTGAAGCTGACATTCTTACGCGTCGAAGAGCTGCTGGAGCTGGAGCTGGAGCTGGAGCTGGGGGCTGTGTGCAACAGTTCAAGGCCTTGGGTATGGATGTTACCTACCTTACCTTAACGGTAGGTGACCGTGAAATATTTACGAGAAAGACAGGTGGGAATATAGTCTCGTGTGTAATGATAGTCCTACGAAAAACCAGGACTGAGACTGAACCCTTGAGTTGCAGCCTGTTAGGTAGCCAACCATCCTTTTCACCAACAGCTGAGCTGCACCAGGGATCTCCGCATCGCGACCCGGCGCCCTGCGATGTGCCCCCCCCGATATCGAACTGGGTCCCCTGCCCCTCAACCGAACCGAATACTCATAAGAACGTTGCATCCCTCAAAAGCCGTAACTAAAATGCGTGTTGCAAGCCTTCTGTAGTCTGAGCTGTGTTCTAATCTTTCACGACAAACGACATAGATAAAGTTGTTTCAACCGGCAAGGCATCAGACACCTGTCGCCTACTGATCTCTTGACCCCACTTTCCCAGGCGGTGACAGGCCCCGCCAAGACCCGGCACCGTACCACATCCACCGCCATCAGCCCGTCCACGAGAGAGCATCACCTCACGGCGCCATTGTCCCACCTCTCTACGTTGCCAGCTATCAACCCCAGTTCAGCCGTACGGACCAAGGCCGTCTCTCACTATCCCTCCTACTCCAAACATCAGTCTCGCCAAATCACCTCCTCCAAGATGGCGACCCAAACCAAGGACCGCATAACCTGCCACGTCCTAGACACCTCAGCCGGCCGCCCCGCCCGCGGCGTCCGCGTCCAGCTCTCCACAACGACCTCTTCGTCCCCCTCCCCCCCGGGCCAGCCGGGCATCCAAAAGACCTTTGAGTCCCTCACCGACGACGATGGCCGCATCAAGGCCTGGCTGCCGTACTCGTCCGAGGACACGGCTGGCGAGGTCCCCGTGTACACCCTCGAAGACGTCCTGGGCGAGATCAAGGGCCCCTCGCGCTGGACGCTGCGCTTCGACACGGCGACGTACTTTGGCGGCGACGACAAGACTTTCTTCCCCGAGGCAGTGGTCGTCTTCACTGTGCAGGAGGGGCAGCATTACCACGTGCCGTTGCTGCTGAGTCCGTATAGCTATACGACGTACAGGGGTAGCTAAGCGCCGCGTGGATTCTGAGGGTTGGGATAGATTTGCTACTGGACATGTGTTGACTATTATTAAAAAAAACCGAAAGGCAGTTTCACATACTGGCGTGCGCAAGGCTGGGCAGATGAAGAAGATATGATATCCAAAGTGCAAGGAACTTGCAACTCAACGATAAAATTACTACAATCTGCTGGTTAACGATAGTGCTACTCATCGTCCTTGTTGGTTATTTATCCCTAATGCGGGTGTAATCCCCTGCCCGCAGGGCGGACTTCGACGTTGTGCAGGCAGGGCTTCGCCATTGACAAAGGAAAAGTGATAGGATGGAGATCCTCGGTCCTATTTTGAACTCGCCCGCCCATTATGTACGCCTAATCCCCTTGGTGCCATATCCCTGATTTACCCAAATCCCATACGAAAACTCCATGCTTGCGCTATAATTTATGTTTTTACACAATCTTCGGCCGTATCATCGTTTGCGGTGTGCTGTTCCAATGCTCATCCGCTTGGTGTCGTCACCCTCTCCCTCGGGAGGAGGGTTGCTGAAAGTTCGCGAGCGTGGCGATCGCTGCGCTTCGGCCGCGATGTCCTACTTCCGCCACCCGAGCTTCTTGAAGATGCTGTTCTTACGGCCTCGTTCCGAAGAAACTGGTGACAAATCGCCGCTGTGCGAAAGGATACTTTCGGCTCCATCCTTGCTGATCCGGCCGATTGGCAGGCTCGTTTGGCTGGTGTTGGAGTGGACGTCGTGGTCGAGGACAGCGGTCGAGTCGACTTCGCTGGCTAGTTCGCTGTACATGGCAGCCATTTGTGGGGTGATGACACCATGGCTGATGGTCCGCCTGTGCTTTTGCAAGAATGAACGCCGTGTTCGCGCCATCACTTTGCTGGAGTTGATATCATCCTGGGAGATGACGGCGTTGGGCGAGAGGTTGGCATCAGGATGTGGTAATGTCGTGTTGCGATCTGCAATTTGTCAGTACGGAATAAGAGAACTACTTGTGATGTGAGTAACGCCTACCTCCATTGAAGGGCTCTGGAAAGCCAGTGTTACGAAGGCTGTTTTGGCTCTTCGTGCTCTTGGCGGACGGACTTCTTGGTGTGTTCGTCATTGTGTGAGGCTCTGCGATGATGCGATCTTAGTTTCTGTGGGGAGTCGATCGACGATAAGTAGTAGTGCGAAAGTATATAGAGACGGTCGCAGAGAAGGTCTTGTGTGGCTGATATTCAATGGAATAGTAGCGTCGTGGGGAACAGAGTAGATAAAGACTAGTGGTTGCAGGAAAGGCTGCTCTTCTGTTCAAGAAAAAGCGGCAAAAGGTGTTCGGTACCAAAACTGGAATATCCAAGAGACAAAGGCGGAAATAAAGACCAGATCGGACCAGGCTCAGGCGAGATGTTCTTTTTCGTCGGTTTGTTTGAAGTTGCCGTTTGATCCTTTAGCGTCTTGGAAAATTACGAATCCCCTCCCGAAAAAGGCGAGGCCAGTTAATGAGACCGGCAGGCCCAGGAACGAGACGAGAGCAGCAGCAGCGGTGGTAGGCAAATAAGGCGGCGGGATTCCGAACAGTGATCTCCTCTTTCTTTGGCGCTCCAACAGCCGCCGGATTGGGCGGGGGGAGGCAAGTATTTAGAAGGGTGCAGTCGAACAGGCTGTCAGGCAGAGGGTATGGTAAGATGGTGCGGGTGGCTACTGGCCTATGCTTCTGATCTCGCTATGGCTGCATCTGACAACACGTAACGTCCCCTCAAGGTACTGCCTGGAGTGGAGGTGTCTTGTTTCTCGTTGCTCTCGCTCGATCGCTGGTCCTCGCTCGTGCTCGGCCTTGCGCTTGCGAACTCGACTTGAGCGCAAGCCGCAACCAATGACTGCCCGCAGCAGCAGCAGCAGCAGCAGGATGCATTGCAGCAGTGCTAACAACAAGTTACTGGGGTGTGCAGTCGGAGCGGGGAAACAGAAAATGTCTCCTGGTGCGCCGGCTTAGGTTTGCTTCCGCTGCACAGGAGCACTAAACTCGCTCTGCGGGAAAAGGGCTTGAGCCTAGGAGTTGCATGAGGGACTCGGTCATGCAATGCACACACAGTTGGAGTAGAAGACGGGTCGTGTTTAGCAGTGTCATGTTCCGAACTCTGACTCTGATCGTGCCATCGTCATTGGATGGAGACGGCAGTGCTGTGCCTGTGGGAATTGGGAAACTGTCCCAACCGCCCAACAAAGAAAGGCAAAATAACATGACTGGGCTTAGTAGGGTTTGACTCTGGATGGCTGATGGCTGAGAGGAGCATCTTTTCTTCTAGAAAGCATGGGTGACCCAGCGGGCGTGTCACTGCTGGCGCGACGAATAATGAGTGGAGGACGCAGGGTTCCGAAGGAAGACGGAAGATGGAATCGGGCTGAAATGAGTGACGCAGGATGGAGCTTGGGAATAGAGAAAGGCGGGAGAAAGAGACATGGGAAAACGTGTGGATGATGGAGAATGGCATGGCTTACCTCGAGAGGCCGAGGCCATTGGTGCGAAGCGGTGCCGTTATTCCGGGACTGGGCGTCAGGGGTGGACCTCCCCGTAGCAGGGCCAGGCCTTGGTCGTGCTGGTCTTGGAAGGCGGTAAGACGGCGGAGAGTCTCGGCAGAGGCGGCGGCGGCGGGGACCAGCAGCAGTCGACGAAGACAGCGGAGATGGATGGCCCTATCTTACACCGAGCGACGCAATGTGTTCCCGTACAGATATCTAAGAGAGAAGAGAGCTCGGTAGAATTCTGCGGGCGAATGGCAGGACCAGGTTGACGAAAAGACCACTGACGAAGGGTCCTGCGCGTACCCCACTGAACAAGCGCGCGGTAGGGAATGGGCTGTTTTGTCTCGTGGACGAGCCGACTCTTGAGCGGAAGAAGCAACAAAGTCGAAGCTGAAACGGCTTTGCGGGGATCGGTGAGGAAATCGTGATTCGCGAGGGATAAGCAAAGCTCGAGATGTCAGAGGAAAACGGAAAGATTCGTGGAGACGGGTAAGGTCTGTCAGGATATTTTAGGTTGGCGTCGTCGTTATTATTCGGTCGTGCTTCGTTGCTCGTGGGTACTACTAGGTAGCGTTCATAGATGATATTGTGGGCTGTGGTAGAGAATTGACGTTGCGTTCGTTATGCTGGAAGTGGAGGTGGAGGTGTATGATGACATTCGGGTGGACAAAGACCGCAACCTGGTTCGTTTATATCATGAAGGACACTACACGTGTAGCAGCCAGCTGCGAGCCTGCGAGGGGGCAAAGCTGCGGAATTGCGTTGACCACCGGGCCCGCCAGGTCAACCCGGACGGTCGGTCATATCCGTCCGTGGCTGGCAGGTAGGAGGTGGTAGGCACCTTACTAATGCAAGGTACTTGGCCCAAGGTGGCAAGGACGCATCATCGCCCGGTACCTTTTCTTAGGCAGTCGCAAGAGCCAATGTGCCCTTTCCATCTTTCCATCGTACTACAGTAAGGTAGTCAGTCGGGCAGTTAGACTGCGGTCTAAGCATCAGATCGCAATATGGCAGGTGGTCGGCAATTTTCCGTGACAGCGCGGACCTGTAGGGAGTCACTAAGGTACTCATGCCCCTTAGAAACCTACCCAAATACCTCGTAATGATTCTCCAACTCCCACCATGCAAGCACGCAAGTTAACCCCAACATTGTTAAACTACCCCAGACCTCGTCGGTCACTAACTCAGCAAGCGAGCAAAAGCGAAAACACCAGCCGTCCATCGTCACCTCGCTTTTCCCTCTAGCGTCCCGATGATCCAGCCAGCGACAGCGACACCCATCAAACGGCACCTGGTTACCTCAATGCTGCAAGTTGGTGCTGGCAGTGTCTCGCTGCTCGTCTGCTCAATGGCCGCGTGTGGCAACTTTGTGTGTGCGTATGTGTCGCAGCAGACCACGATATCAATTTTGTCGACAGCATAATCTGGCCCCAGTCCGCCATCAATTCACTGGCTGGCCACTCCCTGAGCTTCAAACGAACCACGTTGACTGGCTGACTGGTGACCCCCTAGCTCGGTCTATTCCCCAACGTGCAGCGTGAGGTAACAGTCACAGGGTCATCTATGCTTCTTCTGAGCTGGTCAACGTTCTGTCCCGAGAACGAACCCCGATTCGGACTAGAAACCGAGTTCTTGATTTACTGATAGCAAAGGCACCTAGAGCGCCCGAGAGACCCTAAGATCCATTAAGCCCTCTGCGCCTGGACAAGGACGGCCTCTGAGCCTCCCTGACCCCTGTCCATCAAACTCCTTAGAGTACTTCATTCAGTAATCGGCACCAGGGCAACCTGCAGTCCCGGGCCGGAAAAGGAACTGAGGGGCTGGCTCATCGCAGGACCCTGACGAACTTTCTCTCTCTTCTCTCACATCTGCTCTGACGAAACATGTCGCTGTGCCTCATCTCATCTCTGATTGGCTGCGTTGAAGTCTACGCCACATGAATGTGGTGTCCGACCATCCGAATCAATGTCCTATTGGCCCGGAAGCCAGGAACAAGCACAGCCCAGCCACATTACGCGGCCTCCCCCCGCCACACACCGCTCGCTGAATCTTGAGAAGCTGAAGGTGGATCGTGAGGCCTGGGGGAAAACAGGAAAAGACATGCCACCGCCAGGTCTGATCCGAACTCCGGCAGGTGGAATGTTCCTGCGGCAGCACTTATCCTGACTGCCTTCTGTTGGAACGTACGTCGCCAAGTTGTTGGGTTTGACGGAATGCCAGTTCGTTCCGGGACAGAAATTGTGTTTAGCGCACAATGTGCCTTGTCATTCCGAGCAACGCCGACAGTGTTCGATTTCAAATCTCGATATCCAAATAACCTCATTAGCGTGCCTTAGTTTTGACGCCCTGCTCTTCAGCGGTTTGGGGCGTGGCGGGGCCTAGATTTCTCCACCACGGATTCGGAAAAAGGTGACGCCGATAGGATTCGAACCTAGGTACCTACCTACATCTGCCACACCGGCACGCAACATCTGTAGTCTGCTGCAGAGATTAAGCAGCCAACGAATCCCGAGGAACTGCGACTTGTCTTCCCGGCTGCAGCATGTGCTGAAACGACTTGTTGGTAGGTTTTCTGTGGCAAACCCCAATTCTTAACGATCGACTGCAACAAACACGCACTAGCTCTCAGGACGCATCGCCTGGTTGTGCACCTTATCTAACTTGAGTCTTTCTTCGCAACCCCTGATAGGCCCTGCATGCCACTTTCTTATAAACCACGCAAACTTGCCTTGCTTCTCTTCTAGGACCAGACCCCCTGATAAGATGTCTGTTGCAGTAGTCTGGACATATCACTACTGGGCAAGAATATATCTATGCAGCCCAGGTCTTGTTGCATTCCTGAAGCAGCGACTGGCTGGTTATATCTTTCCGCGAAGGTTGTTAGAGTGACTTCTTTGCAACATCGAGGTTTTGGATCAGGATGTTGCAAGGATGACTGGAGCCTTTCTGAGATAGAATTGTGACAGTACGTATGGTTGCAATCCCGAGTTGTTTTCGTACAATTTGTAGGTGCCAGCAACGCTCCATAGATCCTGCACCAAGCCTCTGGTGTTTGGTTTTCGTGCGCAGTTTCATCACGGGACCGTGTTTCGGCTCGCAGCGGATCCTCCACGTTCTCGTTGGTTTCGAGTCTTGCTTCGACCTTGGAATCCTCGGGTTTCTCACTCCCAGACCACGTCTTCGCAGACAGTTTCGTCGTAGCTTGTGAGCCCATCAATATACTCCTCGAGGAGGCTGCTTGTGCTCCACGGCTGCTTCTCCCCAGGCGAGTGCGAGAATCTCAATCACCTACCTCGTCTCAATCTGTTCGGTATTATGATGAATTCGCAGGACAGCCTCAGTTTGCTTTCGAATCTCCTCTGTGTCTTCTTTGATGCTCTTCGTCAAGAAACAGGGCGAGTCGATATGAGAACTATGCGGCAAGGTGGGCGCAGTTCAAACTACTCACAGAGTAGCAGTCTCAACAGTCAGACTTAACGATCCTCGATAAGCTTCAAGCCCTCTCCTCGAGCTCTCGACTTCTTTCTTTCCGTCGGCAGGGCAGCCCACAAGATCGCACCTGATGAGCCCTTGCAACGCAGTAAGACAGCGTCGATACTTGCCACGATGCCGCTGCGCTTCTTGACGATCTCGGTAATTTGCGTCTGCAAAGAATGCGGCAGCGTGTGGCTCTGTCCGTATTCTTTGAGGAGCCCGAGAATGAGCTGGAGGTCGGCTAGTTCTCGCGCAACAGCCGTAAGCTCGCCTCGTGCTTCCCAATAATTCCGCACGGAAGGAGGTTATCACATTGGCCGTGCAACGCGGCGGCCATGATGAGGCCGACGCAGCTCGCTACGACGGCCAAACGGGTCTGCCATCGCTGTTATTGAGTCGTGACGATGTTTCAGCGAAGACGAGGCTGTCGGCTGTAAGAGCTGACGGAACACTGCTTTCTCGGTCCGCATGTTCCATTGCTCTGGCATCACCCACCCCCTGGGTTGGATCAGTCTATCTTTCAAGTGTTCGTATTTCATATCCAGCAAGCGGACCATCACAAGAATGGACGAGTTCGAAGACCTGGGTCTTTCGCCTCCTGGTACATAAATCCGGAATTTGTGGACGAGCATGTCCCAGAACAGGGGCAGCAACCCGAGCAATCTTTTCCATGACAAGGAAAGTTCCTATGTACCTAAAGGAATGTGTTCTACTGCGGAAAAGAAACGGAAGAAATCGGATCTTAATAAAACCGTCTAGTTGTGTTATACTTATTGATGATGTTAGTCTGCCCAAATTGCACCTTCCATGCCATGGCAGGGGTCCTAAGATGCCAGATTATTGGGACGCATATTGCTGGATGTTGACAACTTCCACGATTCCATCGACTCATAAAGACACTACGAGTCCGCGAAGCTCCTGGAGGCTCTGTGTACGTGGTTGATGCGGTGTTTTTCAAGCAATTTGTACACAGCCCATATGATAACCATCCATGAAGCTCATTGACAGCCCTTCTTTCTACCTCTCGCAGTCATTCCACTGCCAAAGTCCCTAAGATCCCACCACTAACTTGATCGTTATGTGAAGTTCTTGGGGGGCGATGCGTTCTTGAAAGGTCGACGGGTTTACTCGATGGCTGCCATGTTTCAGTTCCTTTTTCGTTTTGGGTGGACTTCGGGCGCCACGGTCTGGCTTGAGCCGCGTATTGCCTCTGCTACTTGAAGTTGTATGACTGGGCGATCTCATTAGCTAAGTCACGACTTGTCGCATGCACTCATAGGTTGGCAGCATCCATCGAAAGCCTCAGGTTGTCCTGGGACGGCCCTTAGTCTTGTCAACAAGCTCTCAATCTTCCCACTCACATACGAGGACCACTTCAAAGTTCTCGTCTTCTGGCTAATCAGAATGCCGGGGATATGCCAGGAAGAACGGCACTGTATTCTTCCATGTTGGCCTTCGTGGACTTTCTGTGTGATTGGGAGGTAGACGGCGTCCTTTCAGGCAAGAATTCAGAGTTACAGGCCCTGCCGCCTTCATTTTAGCTGGTCCTCAATCCACATCAACTCCTCTTTCGCTCCGCGGTCTTCTCTCTTGAAAGGCGCAAGGCCTCTCACTGCCGCCGATAAGGAAACAGAGAGGAGAACAAAAGACACCGACTTTATCATGTTATCAAGGTGATTGTCGGTTTGGGGCCGAGAATATCTGAAACAGAGACACAGTCTTGAAAATGGCAAGTTCTGATGTTAAGATTGAGGCAACAGAGCGCACGACGCGAGGATCGTTGACTATCTGCATCACATTATACATCACAATGTTTTGCAAAAACTGTGCCGGGCCAACGAATTGTCAACCAAGCTGGATGCGGAGGTGAATTGGTCAGAAGGGTCTAGAAGGAAGCCTTAAATGTGACGTATGTTTTGCTTTCCAGTACCAAACCACTTGACGACTGAGATAGGTGACCAATTTCAGGCGTCCATGCGAACGACAGGGTGTGGTAGCACTCAAAGGCACCAGATTGATCAGGCTTGAGTACTTCGGGATCTCCAGGGCTTCTACAGCAAAGTAAGGTACAGCAAATGGAAATCTTTAAGAAACAGGGGAGCAGCCACACCAGCACCTTTGCAAACATGCATGAAATACGAATCAACTTGTCTCATCGAGCATTGCCATCCTAAGTCTATCTCGCTAGCAATCCAACACAACCATCTGAAAGACGTTTTACAGAACAGCCCAATCGCAAGCAACGACCCATCTTGTATCCTCAAGCACAACCTCCCAAGCAGGTTGCGAAATCGCAATTATACTTCCCACAGTGACGGGCGCCTTCTGGCCTAGCCCTGTCAATCTCCCTTCCCCAGCCAGCATCAACCTCGCAGAAATTTCTTCCCTCTCGCCTCCATCTTCGACAATCCTCCGGCCTTTGACGAGATACATCCGGCTCCCAGAGCTCACTTCGTCGACGGCAATCCTCATGACCAAATCCGGGGGTCGATCGCCACCTCCCCATCCCTTGACCTCCGCTAGCCAGGATTGTAGTTCTGCAGCAAGCCCGCCGGCGATGTACTTCGGGCCGCGCCGTTGCGGCGAAAAGGCCACTGGCAATCCTTCTTGACGTGAGTCTTGGGCTTCTTGGATTTTGAAGCGTGGGACCTCTTGAAACTTTGGCTGTGTTTTGGCATGTTCTCCTCGATTCGGATCCGGAAAACCGGGGTCCTCGTCCATCAACATATCCTCGTCATGAGGCTGAAGGTCTTCTTCCACAACGTCTGGTAGTTTCTCGTCGCCCTCTCCTGCATCTTCGTAACCGGGTCGAGGTTCCTCGCAAATATCGCCCGCAATGTCATCTTCGGCATCTTCCTGCCAGCTAAGCGCAGACGAGACAGAAATGCGCCTCCTCTTTGTTGTTCTCTCTTCAGTATCGCTCTGGACCTGGCTAGATATTTCCGACTCGGCCTCAATCAAGTCGTTGACTGAAAAGCCTGTAGGCCGCGGCACAGGCACGTCTCTTTGGAGATCGCCATCATCGTCAGACTCAATCTCGATCCTTTCCTTCACTCTCTGCGTGCCCGCGAAGGTTGTCCGCCCGAATCGCGTCGCGGTTGGGGGTGCTTCCGGGGGCGAGCTCTCCAGCGCATCGTTGATTGGATCTACGTGTTTCGAAGGCCGTATTGTGCCGGGGAAACCAGGCGTTGAGGGCGGTCTTTGCGTTGATGGCCACTGCGTTGACGAAGGCAGCGCAAAGCGTGGGGTTGCCGGAAAACGCTGGCTGCTTGAAAAATCCCGGGGGCCGCTTCCCGGCGTCTTCTGTGATTGCGGCGGTCGCTTGGAAAGCAAGAACTTCCGAGGCGCGGGTGTCTGTGGCAGGCAGAGGTCAGCACAGCAATCCAGTTGGCTCGGAACTGGGCAGAGGTACTGATGGTGGTGGTTGTTGTGTCATGGTCCTAATGTCAGCCGAAGGGACCGCGGCGTTGTCGTCGCAAGATTTCGGAGGAACGACAAGGTGGTTTCATTGCGTGGAAGGCCTACGCGCAAGTAGAATCGCGAGGTTGTTGGATCTTGCGAGGTTCAGGAAGGGCACCACAGCTGGCTGACGTCGACTATCTGGGCAGTCGTGTGGAGTGAGTGGGTGGAATCGCGTCAAGCGGCGCTGGGCGCAGGGCGCAATTGGTGGGGTAGACCCCGAGCTTCGTTACATGCATAATCTCTCACCAACCATGTATGTCCTCACAACAAGTGACTACAAAGTAGAGAAGATTGAATGTGGGTGCCTTTTTCATCTAATTTGGGTGTTTTTCCGAAGTTATCGTGTTCTATTTTATTCTATTTTATAGGTTAACAACTTTTGCACAAATCCTGATGCGTCTTACACAAGAGGCTCCGTTGCCTCGGCTCGCGTATACCACATTGTTCGAGTTGGTTTGTATCTTGAGGACTTTTGGTAACAAACGGACAGATTTCACTTGAATTTCATAAGCGGTTTGAATGGCTGAAAGAGAGATATGACAGAGATGGGTAGGCACCAGGACAGCCTGAGTTCTGGTTAACTTGTCAACCAGCGTCGGACATCTTTTGATTGGCAATGCAGTCATCAAACTTACAGAGCTGTTACAAGTAAACAATCCATCGAGTACGTTTATCTTATCCGAAAGAGTCTATCTGAGCCATAAAAATCTTTTCCAACTCATTAACCGAGCCCCAACGCGCCACGTCGCCACGTCATGACACAGTTGGGTTCTGCACTTCCTTGGGCAATAAACGATGGCATAGGTATATACGAGGTACCATAAGCTTAGCTTAGAAATGCTCAGAAATAACTTTTCTCGATAATGGATAATAGTCGAGCTTTTTAACAGACTGACCGCGCCTGAGTGACAAAAGAAACCCATTAAATATTATCAAAATACAAGCATGTAGAAGGGAGAAACAGAACGCGACAGCTCCATCACCAGTGAGGCCGCCGTCCAGCTTGCCTCCTACTCATTGATCCGATGCCGCCAAACCTGCTGCTCAGCCCTAGCACTGTAAGTGCTCGCGCCCAAGATAGCGCTCAGTTGCGCGTCGCCGAGGAAGATGATCTGGCGGGCCAAAAACCAACGAATGCCTTCCGTGCAAGGCGGGCTCGTCAAACTGCCTTGGTAGGTCCAGAACTCGCTGAACATTCCGACCTCTCGAAGCGCCTCGGTGAGGTCGAGTTCAACTGGCGTCGACTTTTCCGTCTCATTGAAGCCAATGACTGGCGGGAGCTGGTCAAAAAAGGTGTTGTTTTCGGCGCTACTGGGGTCCATGCGGAAGGCAAGGACGGCGCTGGGCTCCCCTTCGGCGTTGACATGGACAAAATGCATCTCGGCCTTGGACCTCCAGCCACTGACGGAGTGATCCGCTGGTGTGTGGATATGCCAGCCGGAGAGATAGAGCGTGGTTTCGTCGTATGTGAAAGAGGGGTTGCCGCTGAAATCCCCGTCAGGATGCGTAACGGTAAAAGCAGGTCCGTAGTTCCAGTTGTAGAAGTTTCCGGCGGTCTTCCCGGTAGGGTAGTTGAACTCGATCTTCTCCCTCACGGCAAGACCGTTTCCGAGACCGATGGCAATGGGCGATTGCTGAGTGCCCGCCTGGCAAAGACGGTAGTCTAAGAGCCCCGTTAGCACACGAAATCCCACTTGATTCCAGTAGGTAGTAGCGAGGGGTGGATACATACTTGGGCTGATCCGACCCCAGTCGAAGGATGCATCGTATGACCAGTCTGCCTCGGCAGGCTTCTTGTAGTCTTCCGCACGCTTCACGACACCCGCAGCTTGGTAGTTTTCGTGGCTTGCGCAGGCCATGGCCCCGGATGCCCCGAGAAGGGCACCAAAGAAAGATGAAGCAACCATTGTTGGGGAAGGAATCGTGGAATAGTTCTGGAGACGGGTTGACTTTCGGATTTATAACAAGAAAATGTGTAAAGGAACCTGGTATTGGAACGCAACTTATGAGGTATTTCGCCAGCTTTATAGGCCTTCGGCGCCGCAAAATCGTTCCTGGATAGCGCCAAGCACAACATTCCTTTCCGGCCGGTGTCACTCGTCCAGCTTTGAGGTTGAAATGCCAAGTCGACTTGCCGAAATTCGAAATCATTCTCTCGGCTCTTGGCAAAGAAAAGTCGCGGCGTCAGACGTATCATCTGCTAGAACCCCTCCATCTGTCGACGCACACGTGTGTTGTTCGTGGGATTCCTCGGTCTTGAAATGCGGCGTCGACGTTTACAGACAGTGGCGCAAGGGGCTTTGCCCGGCAAGCAACCAGACCAGAGAAAATAGCGGACCTGAATTCGTCTTTCTTCGTCTGCGGAATTCTTTCCCTTGAAAATGTGGAAATTGAATTAGGCTAAGTCAAAATCAATCGTGCGTTGCGACTAGAGGTTGTTGCAAACATGGATGAATCACGTGTGTTGGCTTTTTCTAACGTATGCAGGCTTCCCCCTAGGTTTACCACCAAGTCGGTTCCTCGGTGCTCAAAGTTTGTAAAAGTTGAGCATCGTATGATTGTGCCTTTAGGATTTGGGGGCTTTTGATGGGCGCGCGCCTCGAACACGCATCGGGACACTGGAGTTCGTCAGCCTCAGAATGCAACCCGACATATCCGCCGATTGCGGAATAGTTGCCCAATATCACGGAACGGTGAATGAAGTTTGGCCTGTATTGAACAGCCATGTCACGTTTGTGGCCTAAGCAGGGGCAGCTTCCAAGTGCCTCCCAGAGGGTAATAAGCTGCGGCCTCGCACGATTGGCATTTCGGCGTGCGGCAGAAGGCAAAAACGTTCGCCGTAAGGCATAGGATGAGGAATAGATCAGCAAGCGAAGCCGTAAAAAAGCAGCAGCCCCAAAACAAAGACGCCGAGGAGAGAACACGCCCGTATGGGAGATGTATCCAGATGAAGACGCGACTTCCTGGAGGATGTAAGAGACTTCCCTACTCCATCTGATCAGTCTTTGCAAATCATTCATCGAGCCCAATCAGCTGCAACATACCCAAATGCTCAGCAGACTTTGGAGTCTTCTGCGTCTTTTCAGCTTTCTCGGGCAACCGAAGAGGAAATGACAGTGTGATTTCGTCCTCCCAAGCCGGCCACCAAGGATTCAAGCATGAGGTTGCCACGAAACGAATTCTGCAGAAACAAAGTTGATGGAACTAAGCTCACAGGCTTATGATTGTAAATTGAAAAACCACGAAAAAGCATATATATGGCGCGTTCCACGCAGACTTCTTCTGGAGTTGCTGTATATTACCCTCAACGCTCTCAACAGTTGTATCCTTGATAAAGCTCCAATTGCAACCAAGAATCGTCTTGAACACGAATAATTCTGCCACTAAAGGCCAGCCAGAACTATATTCTCGACCTTCACCGCTGCATTTCTCTTCTTTGGCCAAGTCATGGGTGATTGGAATATCTGCTCTTATTTCTGCTGCACTGGCCTTGACCCTGAGTCCGGCGGTTGCTGGGACTCAAACTCCGTGGCAACAGATGTGCAAGGAGCCTAAGGGGGGCTGTCAGCTCGCTCGTAACCCGTGAGATTGCAGTGAGGAGTTCGAATACCGAGACGGCGTCGACCCAAACACGTATGAGATTTGGGACTCGTCCGGCAAAATTGGTTGGTGTGCATCAGATGGCGCCGATGAACAGGATTGTGATGGTTGGAACTATTCCAGCTTAAAGCTCACCAGAAGAACGACCTCGGTAGAACCGGAAAAGCGGGACATGAAAGGCATAGCTTTGAGGTGTGATGAGGAAAGGAATGAAGCATGAGATGAGGCAACGAACGATTGAGGAATAATCTTGAAGCATATTCATTATCAACTTCCAGACCAAAACAACAATATAGATTACCGTATTATGCGCGATAGCACGATGCTCGACCACGAAACCCCTTAAAGCTGCTACTGGAATTAGCCAACGGGCTTGATCGTGCTTTCCTTAAGCCGCCCTGCCTCCTTTGCCTTGCCTCAAATTTCGCTGAGCCCGATCAGCGTCCAAGGTCACTAGTAATTCTAGCGATAATGTCTTAGGCCATCAGCTCGCCCACTTACAAGATGGGATTGGCATCAACCCACCAGCTACAACCAGCATCATTCGCCGATGAATCCAAACAAACAACATCTCATCGACGCACCGGTCTCCCACACCGATCACGTTCCACGACACCATGACACATCCACATGGCTCAAATACCTCCGAACCCGAATCCCGTCTCCCGTCAACGTCGCAACGTTGCCGCGCGCGCCCCGCTCCCCCGCCTCACCCGGATGTTGACGTGTCCCGTCCACTCGGCTACCCGCATGGTTCACATCACCCCTTTTTCTTTCTCACGCACACACGCCCTTCGGAGAATATCCTGCTAGCCGGGTGCATATGTCGTGTAACCTCCGGAAAATGCAGCGAGGCTTGCAGGGGATACGCGAAAACAAAAAAAGAGACGAGATAAGCCAAAAATTCAGTCCAGACGGAGGTCGGACGATGTGCCAAGTCTCCCGTGGCGCGATGTATTCGGAAGAAAAGTCAGTCAGTCGAGCTCAAGACGTCTCATCCCAAGCTCGCAAGATCTCCGCCCTGAAGTCGCCCCCTTCCTCAGCTCTTTCGACGGCAAACCTCTCCGCCTCCATTCTTCCCTGCCGAAATCTCGCCTCAGCCACAGCATCTTCCTTTGGTCTGTCGCCCATGGCTTTGGCGCAAGCTAAATCAGCCTGCCTCAGACTGATCCCAATGAGACCCACGAATACGTTAATCAAGGCAATTAACGTCCTGACGATAGCGAGAGGGACCTCGAAGACTATCCTCAGAACACCTCTGCCCCTCTTCTTGAGAGCCCCGGGCTGCTTGAACAGACCCCCCAACTCTGCTACCGGCGCCGAGATCAAAAACCCCAACATTTGACCATAGCTGTATAGTCTCGGGTTACTCGCAAACATCCTTGGCTCAAATGGTGAAGCAAGCTCATAAAGAATGAACTCCAGAAGGTTGAACATCCCAAACATGACCCCCGCAAGGATCGTCAGCGGAGCTGGATCTGATATTAGCAGATATACTCTCAAACCTGTAGTCTCAAACCAACCGGGGTAAACTTGCCTGTCAAGATGTGAAGTAATACACCGAGCACCCTCTTCGTTTTTACATCTCCAACCACGCCGTTAATAGCCCCCTTGACCCCGGATACGGCCCCAGTCAGGGGATCTCCAGGACTGACCAAGTCAGGCCACTTCATCACCTCTGCCGCCCTCAAGCCCTTCTTTTCCAACCGCCCTTCCGCCATCAATACCTCCGCCACAACAGCACTAATCATTCGTCCACCAACTCTCCAGACCGCAGGCCTAGCCGGGAAAACCTCGCATCTCCACCGCTCATAAACACTCACAGTCTTCAACATGTCCTCAACACAGACGTCCTCCCCAGGCCTCTCTCTCCCAACCTCATCTCTAAAACGCTCCGCAGCTCGAGCATACTCTGGCTTCAACAGCTCCTCCAAACTTTCCCTAAAGCCATCAACCGTCAACTCCGCTACCCCGAACCTGGGCTCCGGGCCGCAGCCGGAGGCGTGTATTCTCGAGCCCCAAAACGGCTGATCACCAGCCACAGGTATGACCAGCGTAGGCTTCCCGCTCCTCAAAGCCATGGCCGTCGTCCCGCTGCCGCCATGGCAGATGACAGCCCTGCACTTAGGAAACAACCACGCATGAGGCGCCTCGTCGATGACCAACACACCCTTCGTGCCTCCGCCCTCTCCTTCTTGTCCCACCTGTTCGCTCGCGAAATCACTCCAACCCTTACACACCACCGCCCTGACCCCCATCTCTCTCAACACCTCAAATATGGCCCGGAAAACATCCCGTGCGTTGGCGAAAGACATGCTCCCGAACCCGACGTACACCGGCGGCGTCTCGTCGGCTTCGACGAAGGAGACGAGCTCGGTGGGGGCCACGTAGGACTCGGGCACCTCGTCGAAGACGAATCCCGAGACGTTGACGTTGCCGGCCCAATCTTTGGGTTTGGGTAGCAGTAGCGGCGACCAGAGATACGTACAGGGCACGTTGAGGCGGTTGTACTGGCTGAGCCACCATGCCGGAGACATTGCTTCCAGGCCCATGGCGAAACGTACGTCGTTGATAACTGACTTCATGGTATGTAGAAATCTGAGAAGAGTCTGTTAGCAAGCCACATCTTCATGAGACGCCTTTTCATCAAGCTCATCGAACCGTCTACACGACACAAGAGACGCAGAAATTCCAACTCACATCCAATCCTGCGCCCACCAGCTCATAATCCTCTTCCCCTTCCCACCCCCGACAGCCCAGCCCGACTGACCGTGCGGAATCTCCCTGGAATAAATCCTAGGATTCATCCCAAATAAGTGCAACGGCACACCCAACCTCGCCGCCGCAGAAGTCTGATTGAAAACCTGCATCGTCGAGACCACAAAATCAGCCACGAACCCGTCCGCCTCCTTCTTCTTCTTCTTCTTCTTCTCCTTCTCCTCCTCTCCTCCTCCTCCTCCCAGCGCGTCCCTCTCCTCGTATCCCTCACCTACACAAGCCCCCCACCACCGCTGCCCCATCTCCCTAAACTCCTCCCGTATGAGCGGGACCTGCTTCTTCAGCTCGTCCCGGGGGAGCAGCCTCCGCGCCATCATGACCTTGATGTCGCAGCCGCCGATGGAGTAGAAGTCCAGTCCCGCGGCCTCGACGGCGGCGCGGTAGGGCGGGTGCGACGCTATGCGGACCCGGTGGCCGTGCCGTTCCTGCAGACGCCTGGCGATGGCGACCGAGGGCTGCAGGTCGCCGCGGGAGCCCATGAAGAGGATCACGATGTTCAGCCGCACCGGCGGGAGAGGCCGGACGACGACGGTGGTGCCGAGCGCCGTGGTGGCGTCGGCGTCGGCCGTGTTGGATGTGAGTTTTTCAGACATTGTTTGCTAGGCCATATGATCCGAAAGTTGGATGACAACAACAACTGTGAGCTATTCTCAGCTGGTGGCAACGGACCGGCCTCGTGGTCAGATAGACTCTCGCGACGCGAACACGAAGAAAATCAAAGAGACATACTTTTAACATAATCACTGCAAAGATACATACGCTGGTAGTTTGTTCATCTTCGACATATCTAAGTAACCCCCTTTTCCTTCATCTTGCACGCCATTACGTGAGACGCTAATTGGGGCTGACCACCAATGAAATCCTCCAATTTTTGCCACGGCTGCTGCCTAAGGTAGGTAGATTGGGTGGTATTATCATTTTTTGGGGAATCCTTCGCGGCATCAACAAGCAGTTGAAATCCTTCGGAAAAGATGGGGTCGAAGAAGGCAGGACGAGCTCCGAAGAGCCGGATGATGGGTCTTCTGGATGGGGACACCCGCGATGAGCAGCTGCGAACACGGAACGGACGGGAGGAGCCCCGCAGTATTCGGCTCCGGGCGCCCAAGTGTGTGTGGTCGCCGGATGGCCTGGAAGTCTCGGCGTCCCTTCTAGCACATGTCGTCTCTTATTCGGTTTCGCCCACTTTCATCTGTCTCACGGACCAGGCCGCCATCGTCATATCGCTGTCACAAGTGGAAAAGGAAAAAAAAAAAAAAAGCCATTTTGTGTTTCCTCGCCTCACCAGGGAAGACAGAGTTCAAAGTTCAGACCGAACGCCGAAGCTGCCATGACCTAGCTCGAGCAGGCCTCCGATGCGAATGGGAAAAAGGTCGAGCGCACAGATTGAGCTGCGATCGGACGCCCAACTGCTTCGCCCTTTTCCCGACTTTTGGGTTTCGTCATCGGACGATTACACATGTAAGACCTTAAGCCGTCGTACCAGTGGGAGAAAACGAACCGAAAAGAGAGCCAAAGCAGCGTTACATCTGCCTGCGTCTGACAGTTGGCGCAAGGGGCAAAAGAAAACGCAGGAAGGGCTAAAGACCAAAAGTATCATGGGGGGATGCCTTGTTGCCAGTGAGACGCACCGCAACGCTACGACGCGACCGAGAACTGACTCGAAAGGGAAAATCGACGTTGGAATTGTCTCAAAAAGTCGCAATCACATTCATGGGCTAGGCGAGGAGCCTCGCTTCCAGAATACGAAATGGAATGAAACGAACAAACGTCGCCCAGACAGAGGTCGTGCCCCACGGGCCTCGCCATGCAGCTTTCTATTCTTCTATTATCGGCAGAGGCGTTTGTCTCGTGGGGCGGATGGAAATTGGAGGATCTCGTGGAGGATGGGATAGCGGCTGAAGTGACCGATGGCGGTCCGGTTGGATCGAAATTCTGGGCTTCCGTCGACGTGGCTCAACACCACGGACATTTTCCTGACTCGCTGATCTGGCCACACTGGGGACCGATTTGTGCTGAGAGACGGGATCGTAATGGAGCAAGAAGATAAGTTGACCGCGTCGTGCATGTTGGATGGGCCACGCCACACTAGACACACACACAGTGGCGAGCAATCTCGAGGTCTTCCAACCACACACCATCAAAGTGCTTCGACAAGTTTGCGGTCGCATGGCGCCGGGCAAAGATTAAAAAGGTACTACCTGTTTGCATGCCATGCCGTAAAGCCATACTGCGGTAAGAGCTTGCAGCCTGGCCAGACCAAAGTTGGTTAACCTTAACGTTAGCGGCCTCCCACTGCAGGCACCTGACACGCCTCTGCCGACCGCGCGCACGTACTGGCGCATGTTGTACGTACTGGAGTTGCGGAATATTTGTGATTCGAAGCGCCGCTAGTAGGCCTACTGCCATTGCCACCGTAGTGTGCGAGCAGAGAGCATGCGGATTTTGGGACGGCGTTGTTGGAGTGGTCTCCAGAGTCGTAGTCGCAAGGAACAGGCCGCTGAAGAATGTTCCTCATCCCCTCATCCCCTCATCGTTCGAACTCTTGGGGCCACCCAGATCCGGGAGGGATGGATAGACGAAAACAACAGCAGAATGGAGGGTTGGCAGGGGGCGAAGCAGACGGAGAAGCTCGTGCTGGCAAACTACAGCGACAAGTGGCAGCAGTCGCGGGCTCTGGGGTGAGTGGCGCTAGAGTGAATCTCGAGTCTTCGTTCGTATCATGATGGCGTCAGTGCAGAGGGACAGAGTTGAGATGAAACCATTGTAAATCACTCGAGACCAGGGTCCGAGGGTGCAAGCTCGTGAGTGTGTCGCTTCGAGATGATCGGCGCAGGGATGTCACCCTGCAGTAGGCCTTGTCACAAAGGTTGAGGCGGTTTGGTGGGTTGGTCTGCCGGCCGCATAGGCCTGGAGACAAGATCGTCTCGTCGCGGTATTTCGGGCCCGAGTCCGAGACTGAGGTCTGACGAACAAAAAGGTAACAGACAATGTTGTTTACCTCGAGAGTGGACGGCGTGGTCGTAGGGCATCCGGCTAGGCCGTAGCTTGACTACCTTAGGCCGTAGGCGTCTATAGCAAGCGAAGATGTGGCCAAGTGCGATAGCAGGACTGGGAGCCGGGGAAAGAGAAGCTGGCGCTCACGATGGTCGGATGTGCCCTGGAGCTAGATAGACGTGGACCCAAGGTTCCGTGGGCCAAGTCTAAAGTACGTCGCATCCCCACTCCGTCAACCCATCTCCAGTCGGGAGCCAAGATTGAGGCACCTTAGCTGCTACCCAGAGCACCTTACTTGAGGCCAAGGGATTGGGGCTAGGTGGCGTCCATTGTCTTGAGTGCGCAGACTGGGCCATGATCCGGCGCATCTCGCAACGTGTGTGATGGATGCCCGTGCCACTGCACACCGACTTTTGTCAGCAAGAGAATCTAGAGGATTTTTGGAAGAGGTCATCGGTCGGCTTCGTCGTCCGTCAATGAACAGCTGGCTAGTGCTGTTTGATTTGATGGTCCGAAGACGATGGCGGGTGCTGCGATGGTGCATTCGGTGCAGCAGGCATTCATTCTCTCATAACGACAGCACTACTTCGGTATTTCAGTAAGTACCTAGAGAGGAGTACTCTGTAGTCGCAGTATTGAAGTATCAGAGAAAGCCGAAGGTAGAGCCGCGTTGTCGATACGGACGGCTGAGGTACTTCGAGTATCATCTGTAAGCCTGAGGTGCTTCTGGTTCTGCTGTGGAAGGGAAGCTTGAGCGCCTGCGTGTCAGCGACTGTTTTGGCGTCGGCCTGACAGCTTCGCATCGTACTGCTGGGCGGCTCAGCGTCGTGACCTTCCCTGAAGCGGAGAGAAGTCTCTAGCTCCGATGTTTTTGCCCTTGCACTGCGTATTTTTTTCCTCGGCTTTGAGTCTGCCTCTCGCGGACGTCGCATCCTCAGGTGCTTTCGTCTCGTCCAAAGTCCGGTGGCCGATGTTGAGGTCGTCCGCTGGGGCTAGGCCTAAAGAGGGCGCATTGTAGGAGTAGGGAAGGATCGCGCGCAAAGGCCCCAGAGTGCTGTAGCGTCAAGTGTGTGTTGCGTGACGTCGAGGTACGTACCTATGGTAGCGTACTGTGTAAGTGCGGCGCAGAGACGAAGTTACCTAGGGTGACCGTTGGAGATGTTCCTGAGTCTCTTCGCTCAACGTTCCATTCCTGTCTCCAATGACAAGAGGAGTAAGCCGCAAGAGGAGTGGATATCAGCTGAAACATCTGCAGCCGTGGCTTCTCGGGAAGGGGGAGGGGGGGGACGACAGGGAAGGCATGGGGCAGGCGGGACCCACAGAAAACACCGAGGTGTCCCATATAGGTAGGTACCTTACCTTCTCACTGCACTGGGTGTTCTCCTTCCAGGCGGGGAATCCACCTGGCACCGGGCACCGTCCCCCATCCAGGGCACTGTCCATCCCAGGATTAAGGTAGGTAGAATGTGAGGTGAGGTGAGGCGAGGTGCCCTGCGTTGTATTCGGTAGTTGAATTTTGAACAATGAATGAGTTGACGGACGGACGGATGGATGGATTGGACGGTCGAAGATGGGACAATTCATTATTTCGCCTCTTATGCCGCTATCATGGGGGGTTTATGCCTGTATTGTATTGCTTCTGCAGTGCAGTCAGTACACGGTCCATTGTGGCTGTATGTATCTGAAGCCACGGATTCAATTTGGGTTTCCATGCTGGACTGCGGACTGCGGAATGACAATTGAGAACTGAGCAGAGGAATTCTGGTCAACAACCCCGATTGCATTGAGGTACCTTACGTTGAACAATGTGAATGCTTAAACGTCTCCTGCCACGAAGAGCTGTCCTCTCTGGGCAGGAACTGCCGTCGGCGACGACCCGACACGTCCCCGGCGCCCCTTCCTTCACCAAGGCACCCTACCCACATGGTACTGAAGTACTTCAGTAATGGAAGGGACTGAAGTATATACACCGACCGACATGGGAAAGCACGACGGACTGGGTACGGTTCACAGAAGGAGGTGCTTCAAGTAAAGGGTTTGACCTGGAAGGCCTCCACGGAAATGGCGCGGGAGAGTTTCCATCTCACCTTCCGCGTTCCTCGCTCCTCGTTCCTTACATAGTATGTACCGCAGTACCAGAGGTCCGTCCAGTCCACTAAACCTTGTTGTCCATCTGTCTTTTCTCCAGACCCGGACCCGGACCCGGTCCTGGTCCCGATCCCAGACCTCGTCCCTTTTGTCGTCCTCTCCCTCGCCTTCGCTGCTCAGCTCTCAACTCACCCCGGACAGGGTCATCTACTTCTACAGGCCCCCAGGAAGGAGGCTGCTCTGGACTCTTCACCTCATGCACAATCTGATTCTTTTAGTGCGCCCCGCCATCCGTCAATCCATCTACGCAGTATCCATCTATCCACGACATCACGCACCCTGACCACCCCGGCATGATGCTTCAGCAACACCACCATCCATCTAATCACTCATCGACTTCACCTCACCATCCCAGATCGGTCCCAACATCCCTCCTTCCGGACTCGATCTCGTAGGAGCAAAGGGAGCGTCCCTCGCTGGCCTTCATCCATCCGTTCCTCAGTCACCTCATTCCATCCTCGACGGTCGACCGCTACTCCTAGCAGCGCTGTGTCGACAGTCGACATCGCCGTCGCAGTTGCAGTCGCAGCCGCAGTCACCAATGCCGCCGCAGTACGACGCCATTCGCCATCCACATCAGCCCGGCCACCACCCTATACCGTCCCATGCTGCCATGCTCTGCGCAGCCTGTCGCCCCCCTTTCCTTCGACACACCTCGTCATCCCAGCTTGCAGCGTCCCGATCTTGAAACGTGGAGGCAGACTCCCACGAGCCAATCGCAAATCGCGCATTCCCCCTTGGACCATCCACCATGGATCGCCAGCCGGCGACGGCTACTACTACGCAGTAATCGACATGCCCTAACTTGTCCAATCTTGCCGTCGCCCTACTAGAGTATATGCTTCTACACCTCCTCCAGCATCTCAAATGTTAGCGCGACAAGGGTCCCACTGTTACTCCCCTATGCGACTTCAGCCGACCCTGGTAACAGTGGGCTCCCGGCCACGCTAACATATGAGATGCTGGAGCAGGTGTAGAGTATGCAGCAATTACCCATGCTGCTTTGCTATACCCTGCAGCACATCAGTCCGCGCCGCCTGGGCGACGGAATCAGCCAGTCAGTCATCTTCAGTCTGCTTTCCTCACCTTGCGCGCCGCTCTTCTACCGTAACTAGCTGCCTTGCTTGGTTGCGACGCCTACGTCCTTTAATCTCGCCGCGCGCGACGCGGCTTTCCAAGACTCGACGGCGATGCCTATGAACGGATTGAACCGTTTTTGTTTTTTGACTAAACATGCCACCGGACTGGCTTATGAATGGGATGCGCTGGACTGCATCGCACGACAGGGGTCACGGCTGTCTGACTGGCATGGGTAAGTTGCAGCCGGTGACGAGAGCCGTCCCATGGGTTTCGGACTGCAAGGGTTATATCAAAATCCCGGTCGATGGCAGTAACCGACGAGACTGCGGCCATGAAGACTGGAATGGGCAGTTGCGCTATTGACGGAGTCTAACCCGAGTCTCTACATCTCGAGACACATGTGTACTTTAGGCGTCCCGAATTCACAAATGCGACAGAATCAAAACATCAACCACATGCAGTCAACAAGCGGCCGCCCAGAGCAACGCCGTGCTTGGGTTCGCGCTCGATTGGACGGTAAAGCAAATGGCATCGTCCGCCTCCCGCCAGTTCGTAAACCTCATCCCACTGGTGCGCTGCGCTATGGCGCATTGTCAAGGTGTCGTCCTAGGTTGCCAAGCTCTACCTCGACAACGACAACTAGCCACGACGCAACGCAACGCAAACAAACACTAAAACTTACCTGCCCGAAGAGGATCGGAAAGGCAACACAAGTCAAGAAATCAGACATGGACTTGGTCCCACCTCGTGTTGCAAATGGAAGTGAGATGAATGGAAGGCCACAGACAGCAGAGACGTTTTCTACGGCGAGGGCACGGCCTGGCGTCACTTGGTCATTTGGGGATTCGAGACACGGCAGAAGACTGCCAGGAGAGCCAAACGTGATTCCTGCCTAGCAAACTCGAATCTTGGGTCAGATCCGCCGCGGCACATCTTCTTCCAAGGCACACTGTGGCTGCAGCCCCGTTGTATATCTCAACTGGAACACTTGCACAAAGTATACCACACACAATGGTGACAAAGAGGCATTCGGCCGTTGGTACTTGGCGTTGGCGGGGTCCATCGCCACTCCCGGCCGCTTGTGGCCGCCTTCGTGCGCCCAGCCATGTGGTTTAATCCTCCTCGTCTGGTCACTTGCATCCGTCCAACCCGTTTCGACGGTATCATTCCAGCAACAACAAGCATCCACCGACCTGTCGTCGATTTTCCGCGAGTTTGACAGCGACAAAAACGACTGGTAATGCCACCGAGGAACACGGGACAAAATGACAGGATCGGCATTCGCTTCGGCATCTCCCGACCGACTGAACATTCATCTGCACATGCCCGTGGCTTTGGTGTGCTAATTTGGCCCCTCTTGTCCACGGTCAGATTACCAATCCGGTCAGAGATCGCACGCCTGAGCCCTGTCCCCATCCACGGTCCACTCCATCACAGATCCCAGTGCCTTCAAACGGAGTGCTTCCTTGACAAGTTTCAAGCCCAATCCCGGGTCTCAGCTTGCAGATCGATGGATAACTGCGCCTCAGGGCCTCCCATTTGTACCAACCGAGCAGCCGCGGTGCACTGCTACCGTATGGTACTATGCAATACGCCGCATGGCCCATCACAAAATGACCACGGTTGTTGTTTTTGACGACCCTGCCGAAGCTGAGCTGCGCCAATAGAGCGATCTCACGATAGCTCCCGCCCGCCCCGTCACAGCCTATATCACGTCTGTTATCGTGATGCCCTGGCTGACTATTTGGAAATCTAAGCCCTGCCCGGACAATTCCCCTGTGGAGATCATGGTTCAGACGGAGCATCTAACGCCATGATCTGCTACGGTCCAATCTGATGCACAACTTGATGTCAAGGGAGTCGCCCTAGTCACCGGCAACGCCAAGCTTACCCACCAAAAAGGGGAGAAAAAAAAAAGAAGGGCAAACCACCGAGGACACAGAGCGTCAGCCATCCGTCTTCTCGCGACAGGATTGAGGGCCAACGACAGGCGCACACTGCAAGCATAGCAGCACAAGAAGCACAACACACAAAGCACTGAGCGGGCTTCCATCCGTAGGGAGCCAGGAGGGGCCAGAAGCCGTCGCCTCTTGTGCCAGTTACACAAATCAACCAGATGCCAGACACCCCTGTCCTTGAACATGCACACAGCACATAGACCCTCGTCGAGCCAGCGGCCAGTCGGGGGCTTTTTCCCCACCGGCGCGCCCAAACCTACTGTGGGGAAGTCTAAACATCGACTACATCCCTTCCCCTTCAACGCATAATGACCAGCATCCTTGCGTTGCCGCAAGTGGAAACTCTGATCAGATTCTCTAGCTCCCACTCTTCTCTTGCACAGTGATCATGCTGGCTCCCGTTGCGAGCCTCCTCTCCGTCCCCATCTTTTCCTCCGATGCTTGTGGCTTTCGGACCTTGTCCCGGGCTAGGGAATTCGTCTTCTCGAGACTGAACGACGTGTGTTGGAGCCCTGACCTGACAGCAAGCCAGGCTCGGTCCAGCCACCCGTCGTCCCTGTACCCATCTCAAGCGTCTTTCTTCTAGTCATGACGTTCGATACTGCTGCTGTTGTTCTGACTGTCTCTACACCCTCCGCCCGGATTCCCAAACAGCTACCGTCTTCAATCCCTACCGTCCCTTTATGCGTTCTTCAGCACAGCCCTACTTCTTCTGCATGTCCCTGGCTACCCGGGCTCGTCCCCGTCTCTGGCTAACCATTCGTCTTATCTTTGTTTCTTTCTGACCTTTCCGAACATTGGTCCTGAACTCGCCCCCCCTTTCTCATTTTCATCGCCATCCGCATCTGTCTGAAGCCTGCCAACATCTTGTCACAATCCGGTTTATATCGACCTTGGCGTGTGTCTCATCTATGGCATGATAGCACCTGTGTTCTCGAAACGAAACTTTGACGAACTTCGCCGAGGCACTCACCGTTGTTGACAAGTGCTTCCCCGGGAAACAAGTTGAGCTTACCTCGGACTTGCTCTCTTTTCGCAGTCTACCGTCTTCTCGAAGAATCAAGACTCGGTCTCAGCGTGCCAGAGATCCCATCGCCTGGAAACAGCTTCAACGACACCATCGTCGGCAAGCCTCGTTCACGGATCCGAACGACGTCTCTTTCCGTCCAGATACGTGCGGTACACTGCCACAAATCACCCCTTGATCGTACAGCCTTAGGACCTCAGCTACGGAGAAGCGACCGTTTCTGTGTTTTTCTCTCGGTTCGAGGTCGATCCGACAGCTGCGAGCCATTCTGGCGTGTTCAAAGCCAGATGTATTAGGTCCCTTCGGATGACCCTTCACGTACACCACTGGCCGGCTTGAAGGTGTTTCGGCTGTTTCAATCCGCTTTTGGAACTGTCAGTGCGACTCTGAAACGGCGATCCCAACGATAGGTCTGATATTCTTATCGTTTGCTTCTGAACTTGTCATCGCCCTCCTGCCCTACCCCTTCTCTCTACTAGTTGCCTCCCGCCCCCCGGGCGCCACACACAAAAGCTTTGGGATCTCCCACCAACCTTATCAGTTCCCTGCCCTCTTCGTCCATCGCTGTCACTCTGTTTTCCCATCTCCCAGTTGTGCGGCATTCGCAACCTGGATATACAGACGAGTATCCGATGTATCAGACTGGATCCTAGCGATCGGACATCATCTTTCTTATCGACGACGACGAAGGCGACGACGACTAAGGGTTGGAGCCAGGGAGACGTATCAGTAGTCGGGCTGCGGAACTAAGAGAAGCCTCACCACCATACGCGGCACCGAGATTAAGGCGGCCTGAAACTCGACGAATCGAGTCGGAAGTGAGAGTGGACTTTGAACATCTATTACCCCGACGAACCGCCAAACTGGATTCCACCCAGCGACAAAACTTTTCCCAAGTCGTCCGCGCATGAGCGATGGACGTGACATCACTACTGAACGTAGCGGCGGGACACAAGCCCATTATCAGGAACAACACCTTGGAACCTACATTTGCGCCCATCGACGGACAACCCCCGATCACTGCGTCCCCCGAGAAGAGCTTCTCTTCCAGGCGGACAAACAACGTTAAAGCACCGCGGAACCGCACGCCATGGGATGCGGGCGGTTACACTCTTCCACTATCAGTTAACACAAAGATATCTGCCCCCACTGCCAAGCCTGCGTTTTACGGCGAATCCGACGCGGATCAGTCAACCTCCGCGAGTTCTTACGATCTTCCCTCGTCGAGCAATCACTCGAGGGCCAGCTCTCTTAGTTCCTTAGCACACGAGATGGCGCACTCCGCCAACATTACTCCGATGACGAGTACGCACCCTGGACGGTACGTAGTTTGTTCAATGTCTTGCGCTGGCGACGCGGATCTCTTCGTGAGATGACTGGGTTATCAAAAACTTTCGTTCGAGGTTTAGCAATGACAGCCGTCACCAGACTGCCACTGCATTCCATTCCGTGTCGAAACCACCAGCAGCAGTCGAGTGAAGTGCTGTGCGCATCTAAAGAGTCTTGAGAACTAACTTGCTCAGACCCAGTTTGGCTGGCGAATCGGAAGGACAACTTACTGCAAGGTAAGCGGTCAGCTGTACTGCTGTTGCGTTGACGGCGTGAGATGTCGCTGCAGTTCTCTGCCGACGTTCATTCTACTACCGTCATCGTAGACGCGTTTGCTCGGCTGTGCCAAGCATGCCCCAAGTCATAACCCTGTGCGTTTAAATCCGCTAACATCGTCACAGGCCGAATTTGCCTCGCGAAGACGACGGTCAACATGTTGCGGGCGGGTTTCCTAAGTCTCCAAAGCACAAGTTTTCCGACAGTCACAGCAGTCTGTCTTCCTATACATCATCTACGCAATCTGGAGGCCACTCTAGGATATCTTCGTTATCAACAGTAAGCGGTATACAACCGTTTACTTCGCTTCTCAACGATGTGCCGGTTTTTGACACCAAGCTGGGCGACCACCAACAGCACATCGGACCTGGTATGATTGATATCCAGCCACCATCGCCGAGGACGGCAGCAGCTCAGAACGATTCCAACGCGGCTGCATTAGATCCCAGTTTGAAAGGACCAGGCAGACCGGGCAGTCCTTCGGACGCAATCCTCATCACTAGGGGAATGGGAGGTAGTAGCAGGTCGAGTCCTACCGACGGCTTGAGGTACGTTGAACACAACAAATCTTTTCCCCCCGTAGCAGCACCAAAACCATACCTTGAAGAGCACGTTTCCGGTGAAGTGATCTGAGGAAGGTACGAATGGGCAATTCCATCCCATGTAAGGTCCTGTTCCGCCGCACTTTCCGTACTAGACGGGTTTGGCAGGCGCGCTTGCCTCTTGAGAGCGATGCACCTTCCCACTTCCCACTTCACTCACTAGACGAGACCCGATTTGGTATCAAGCGCTGGGCTGCCTCATTTCATCTCAGCTTTTTTTGAAATCGTGACAGCTTCTTTTGATTCACCACCTCTTTTTTATCACCGCCTGGCGCAGTGCATCACCCTCTTCTCCTCTTCGCCATATAAAAATCGTCCCTTCGCGATATCTCAACCCTTCTGCCGACCACACAAACAAGGTCAATCGAGCTGGACTCTGCTAATCTTTGGGATAATCAGTCCGCACTCAAAACAACAGCAAGACAATCTTAACTATCTCTCTCTTCCTCAGGATCACCAGTCACGTACTCACAAGCGGGCGGTCTCTGCTCCCGACTTTGCCGCTCTCTCTGCCCCTACTTTCCAGCCCTTCCCATCTGTCTCAGAGACGGCGGCGTTTCCCCCTCAGCAGCCGTACGCCATGTCCCCTCCGGAATCCCCCCCGGCTGCCGCCAATCAGGATGAGATCAAGTGTATGTATATTGAGAATTGCGACACCGGATCTCAGCCTCGCAAGGCAATTTCCCATATCTTTGGCCGCAACAAGCTTTGCACTCGCATGATTCCTGCTCACGTTTGGGTTCACTTTTGCCGCAAGCATTACCAGCGCAGTCGTTACCGCAATGCCCACGAGTACTCGAAACTCCAGGTCGACCTCGTTCAGAAGCAAATCGCCCGTGTTCAGCAATGGAGCGATGAGAACGAGCGCGCAGGCAAGGCTGGTGTTGTGAACAGTTGGTCTCTGGCGATTCGAAAGCGCGAGCAAAAGCGTCTTGAAGATAAGAAGGAATCGAAGAAGCGCGCTTACCAGGACGAATCCGACGATGAGCAACTCGACGGCGCCATGCTTAACGGAACCGCAGTCCCCGAGTGGCTACTCAGCAAATGCGGTGCTGGTTACACCACGGTTGCCATCCAGGAGATTGTTGCCCAGCTGAAGACTGAGATCGACGGCGGTGGCCTCAGCCAGATCCCCGACATCGAGATTCTCCCCACCATCAGCAGCGACGGCCCCGACGAGAAGCCCAAGACCTACCTCAAGCGTAAGACAAGCGGCGGTGCTTCCCACAAGCGCTCGCAGTCGATGGGTGTTGCACTCAGACCCGAGGCACTCCCCATGGCTAGACGTGTCAGCCAGCCCAATGCCTATTGGGGCCAAGAAGGTTTCGATACCCCCCCTCTTGACAAGCCCCAGCGCGTTACTGACATGGATGCTGGCTACTTTGGAGACCGAAACGCCATGCCAGGTATGCCTAGGGTTCCTTCCGGCATGCGCCGCATGAACATCCCGCACCGCCCTGCCTTCGGCAACATTCGTGAGGGCCACCCCGAAGAGGACTACTACCGACAGCCCCAAATGGGCTCTGGTCCTTTCATCTTTGGTGCTGGTAACCCTCAAGGCGGTCCTCTTCCTGCCCCGACTCCTCAGCGCCGCGGCAGCAAGACGATGGCATCTCATCTCGAGACTTCAACCAACATGCCCTCCGCTTACCCCGACCCACGCCGTGCTTACCACCAGCGCTCCCAGAGCGAGATAGGAGGCTTTCACCAGGGACAGGCTCCTAGCTATCGCCCGTCTTCATCTTCGGGATATGCTGCTCCTGCGGCCTACGGTTACGGAACTGGCACTGTCGAGCAAGACAACTACGATGGCACATACCCTCGGCCCCAGGACAACCCGTTCGTTCAAGGTGCGCAGCCCAACTATTACGAGGACCCTCAGCGTCAATACGCTTACGGCGCATCCCCGTTCCAGCCCAACAATGCCTCCCGCCTTGGCCCCGTTGGAGTCAACAGACACACCCGCCACCAGAGCACTCCGAACGCGCCCCGTGCGATGCACCGCACTCCCTCGGCGCACGGCTTTGCGGTCGGTCCGAACATGACAACCCAGCATGACCAGCGCGGCTACGACCGCACGCCTTCGGAGCACTCGCGCCATTCGTCATACGCCACGCCGCCCATGCAGCCCATGCAGCCCATGCAGCCCATGCAGCCTATGCAACCTATGCAACCTATGCAGCCCATGCAGGACGCTACCCGTCACTGATCAGATCCTAGATCTGAGCAAGAACAAAACAACTCGCTCTTTTGAAACGGCCTTCCTTATACCCGCACTATTATGTCACATCGACACTGCATCCACTCGGAGTACACATTGGGGAAGGCAAGCGGTCATTTGGGTTTAGTCCTATTTCCTCTCTTTAATTTATCACACTTTCTCTCTCGTTGCATACGGCCGATTGCATAAGGACAGCGGGGACTCAAAACTATACGGACTTTCTTTCCTCTATTTCCTTTTGGGAAGCCCGAAGCCATCTGGAGTGTTACATGGCTCTTCGAGGCAAAACAAAATGACTGATGATTGCACATCGCACGGATTAACGGCACAACTGGGAGACTTTTTACGGTTGGGAACCAAGTCTAGAAAAAAAAACCAAAGGGTAACCTTTGTCCTTTTTTCTTAACTTTATGTCGGATACAGGCATGCGCGCGCGAGATAGGGGAGAGTACACGAGCAGCAACACATGTTGAGGAGTCAGAATCGGTGCGGTTACGGACGGACTGAACGGCGGCGGTGGTCTGGGGTCTGGACCTAGCGGGGCGGTTTGGTCTTGGTCAAAAAGCGGCGTTGGGTTTTTTTAATTTGGTTTTTCTTTCACTATGCTCTTCACAGGTCTTCGACCTTTTTCTGATCCTACTGCGGCTACCAACACATGACGGATGAACCCCGGGATGGACGGGTGGGATATTCTCTCTAACTTTCCTTGACAACTTTGTTGATAACTCAAGTTTAGTTTCCGTTTTAAGCTCTGAAAGGCTTCGAATGCTTAGATAGCTCGGCCTAATGAACACGTAGTTGAGTCAGAACAGTACCTGGTGCCTTTCGTGATGTGTGCTTTATTTTTGAGTAGCGGTTGAATCGGGCACCCAATCTCACGACCGGCGGCACACGTCTGATTTGTTCCCCGTGTCCCGGCAGACTTCAACCTTCTCCTAGCCGATTCCATCAGACTATTCTTTCCTTCATCCTCGCTGGTGCCTTGATGCTCCTGTCCCTTTTATGACGTTTCTTCTTCTCTTCCCCTCCAAAAGTAGTGGATGGAAGTTTCTACGAAGCATTTTGGCCCTCCCCCCCGGGGCAAGGGACCCGAGAGAACATCCAGGGTGACGATGATGGGTCAATCCGAGTAGGTATTCTTTCCAGGTTCGGTTGCCGTACCGGATACGGTGGCGAAGGAGAATCAACCTGGAATGCGAACGAAGAGATACGATGATGATGATGAGATGAGGAGAGGAGACTTGGGTGTAGAATCCACACTCAAGAGGACGACGCGAACGGCGGTGTCGCGTACTCCTTTCGTTCTCCTGTGCCCACGCCCGACGAGATTATTGCGGCTGCTTCTGTAGCTAGTAAAAGTGCAGGAGCCATTTGTCTTTCAGAAGATTTACGAGCTTACAGCAATGCTAAATCCTAGATGGCAGAGATCAGAAAAATTCTATCGAAGTGTGACTGTATGCGGGTCTATATGGTACTTTTCATCACACCTTGTCTTCCTTGTCCTCCATGGCCCCCTTTCCCGCATCACTCATTCCCTGTACATGATTGACCCGCCGTCCCAGTCCTTCAACCTCCCGACGTTCGCCCTTCCCTTGACCTCGAAGCCCAGCCTCTCATAAAAGGGCTCGACGCCCTTCAGCCCAATGAGCCACGCCGGGACATCCTCCTCGTCGACGCGACGCAGACTGTGTCTGACAAGTATCGACCCAAACCCTTTGCCCTGGAAGTCCGGGCTAACGCCCAGCGTCGAGAGATACCATGCGTTCTTGCGCTTGGGATGTTCAGGATCGTTCTGGATGGGGTCGCTCGCAATATGTGAGTCGTCGAACGCGGTGACCATATCCGGGTCCATAGAACGTGGGGGCCAAAGGTAGCCAGAGAGACGGTTGAGGCCCAAGAGGACCGGTTTGAGCCAACCGCGGATCGTGAGGTTGCCTTCGTGAGCGGCCTGCTCAACCGGCGTTGGGTATGGTCGGCGCCACCACGCAAAAGCGACGACCCGCTTTCCGGAGGTCGCTGCAGGGTCCGCCACGGTGAGAACGTAGAAGAGTTGCTGTTCAGGACCCCAGTACCTGGCGTAGAAGAAGCGGTGCGCCCAGGCGAGCCAGTCATCTGGAAATTCGCGCCGACGGGGATGCATCGCGTTTGCGATCCAGTCATCCCCGAAGGCAGCCGCGAAGATCTCGGCAGCGGCAGAGGTATCGGCGGACGTGCCATCACGGATGCGGAATTCTGGCTCAGCCATTGTTGTTGTTGTTGTTGTTGGATCCCAGTCGCTGTTGGGCCAGAGGCGATGAAATAGATCATGAACTAACTAGCTGAGGTGGGAATCCTTGCGGAAATACCGATGCTCGGCTTGCGGATGGTGGAGACGATCAGTTGTTGTCCATTTGGCCAATGATCTTCTCTGAAACTGCTGTGCGGCAATGATACCATTCAAGTCCCAATTGACTTGAAAGACGCCGCTTCGCTAAATGACAGGTTTGGAGTGCAGTGTGGTCGGTTCTAGGCGTAGTGTCCAAGTATTAAAAGACGTCTTAGCTTGTCAAGAGGGCGAAATGAGTCAACCGGTAAGGAGTCAACCGGTAAGGCTCAACGCGGGGAACCCCGTCTCGAAAAGTCCCAATATTCGTCGGTAGGCGGCATAGCGAAAAGGGACCGGTTCCGCACACACAAAACTCGGCACTTCATTCAATCCATTGAATAGTGTGCGAAGTGAAAAGAAAACGCATTGCAGCATTCGCGGGACGGGACATCGAAGGGGAAGTATCGGAGGAATGACCGGTCGGCGGTCGTCGTGCCAAGCCTGAGGAGTGGCCTCGATTCGACCCGGAGCCGAAGACTGTGGGGCGGCGAACATCGCCGATGGCGACCGTGGGAGCCTTCCGCCGACCGTCGTTTTCTCTCATCAGCGCTGGGCAGAAATTTGTCATCTCCACGTGGAATTCCGAAGCGGTTATCCATACCACGAGCTGACAATAAGCTTGCTCGCAAATGCTATTGAACCGACCAACCCGCGGCTCCTTGCCCCACGGCGGAAGAACGGGACGGACGGCGGAGGTGACACAAACAGCGCATAGGTTGGCGACTCCGAGTTCTTGGGAAACCTTGATCATTTTTGACGTGGCACCGTTCTCCGCTACTTGGAGCGAGGGACAATAGGCGCAGAAGCCAGTTATAAGCTTAACGGCGGCGGTGTGGCGGTTTGTCGAGATGCGGAGGGATGTCTGCCGCGAATGCTGTGTAACATCGGTTGGAGGCAGCGGATAAACGCCGATGCAAGCTTCGGGAGAAAAAGCGTGGTCAGACTGCATGACGCTATTCCTTGCGTCTGCTGCTGGTTCGGTCTTACGCCGAGACAAATAGTCAAAGACAATGCGTTGACGACGTGGGTTTGATATATTTTGGATGCAATCGGTGATATCAGTGCCGATGTAGACAACGTGGTGGGTGGTATCGAAGTCGTTGCTGGCAGTCGAAAGGCGTGTGTGTGGGGAGACAAGTCTCAGGGATGTTGCGCTGCAATGCGATGGCACTAAGACGGATGCGGGACGAACCTTCTTCTCTCTGTGTTTTGGAGAAGCTGCTGACTAAGGCACCTATGGAACAAATATTTGCTGATCCAAGCGCGCACAAGTGGTGCCTTACCTACCTAGGTAGGTGAGGAACTTACACAAGTGACAAGACACTGGCTAGGTTCGCTGAAGAAAGAACATGCCGCACTCATGTCTCTCCCATCGTGTTTCGTCTGGGGAAATGTCCTGGAAGATTACTAGGAACCCAAGGTTTTGGACCCGAGATCGACCAAGCCACTCACTGCTTTAGAATGTCGACTGTCTGAGAAGATTATTCTAGCCGGCCTTGGTCCTGTAGAGTCCGGCGCGCAACATGTGAGTGAATGTGAGTGAGCCGTCAGAGAACTACCTACACATACACATGCACATACACATACACATACAGCAGCAGCACCCTGTCCCACGTTACACAATGTCAGCATTTAGTACGCATACAGTGGCATACACGATAATGGGCGTTTATGTCGTCTATTCCGAGTTACACACGGTCTGTCAAACGACGAAAGCCGTTCTCGTGTTACACAGGGAAAAAAGTGGTTGTAGGGGACTAGCCCACTAGGGGCCCCCTTGGTGTTCTTCAGTGGCTCGCAGTCGCAGTGGGGCCGGGATTAAGGCTCTATCGAGAAGGGATCCGCCAATGTTCCCTTGATCCCTCCTTTTTCGAGGAGGGGGTTGAGGACGGGAAGAGTCTGGGCCAGTGGAGCAAGACCGCCACTAACCAGCTCGACAATGGAATGGAATGGTTGAGTGGACAGTAAGGTGGATTGCTTGAATGCTACCTTACCTTACCTGACCTGCCTCCAGTCTGCCCTCTGCTCTGCTGCTCTCTTCCGATGGGTATCCGTTTGGGTACGGGGGGTAGCTCGCTCTGCTCCGACCTCACCTTAATAATCCTTAAAGCCCAGCCTGAGCTGTGTTTTGCTGTGTGCCGTCCGGCTCATCTCATCAGCGATAGCTCTGCGGATTGCTGCTGCTTCAGACAGAGCTCAGCTTGTCACGGTGCCTGCTTGCTTTGGCTTCGGGAACCAAGACATTGCCCCGTTCACCGCGCGGCTGCCTTTTGTTCTTCTCTGCAATTGACGCTTGCAATTTCTTTTAATTTTTTTTGCCGTTTTCTGCGTCAATTTCCTCATATCTCTTCTCTCCTATTGCGTCTTCGTCACCACCCCTCCAAGACCCCTCTCCGGCAGTCACCTCAGACGACGCACAACACCAACCGAAGGAGACAGCAGACTGCAATGTCGTCGAGGCCGCTGCAGCGGCTCGCTGTGACGCCGCCATCCGAGGACTCGGACAACGTCAACTCGGGATCGCGTTACACAAATCGCCAGTCTGCTTCTTCGTCGAATCATCAGTCCCCCGCGCCTGCGGACGCCCCGCAACGCGCCCACCGCGCCTGTGAAAAATGCACGAGAACGAAGAAGAAGTGCGACAAGGGGCTGCCTGCATGTTCAAGATGCGCGAGGTGAGTCTCTCTGCAGAAACGGATGCCAAGTCCAGTGTAGGGAGATACTGACAAACATTAGGCTCTCCACCAATTGCTGCTATGACTTTGTCGTCAACCCGCCGTCGCTGACAATTGTCGACCACGGCATTTCGGCCCAGCACCAGTACAAAGTCGCAGGCGATGTGCGTCCTGCCTTCGACTGGCTCAATCAGGTCGACTTTACGGCTGCCCAAATCATGCAACTGCTGAACATTCGTGGTGTCGATTGGAAAGCCTCGACCAAAACCTACTTCAACACTGTCAACACGTGGCTTGCAGTGATCAACCCGGAAGTCTGGGAGAGACGTTGCGCTGCCGCCCAGCTTGACACGAACCCGAACAACATCGACGTGGCTCTTGTCGTCTTGTGCATCCACCTACTCACCATCTGGAATTGCGACCAGTACTCATCATCTGCGATGCTGGACCATCCTTTGTATCAGTCAGCCAAACGAATCTGGGCGCTCAGCAAGGCATTCGCGAGACCCACTATCGAGCACATCCAAGCTGGGGTTCTGATATCCCTCTACGAGCTGGGACATGGCAACATCATTCGATGCTATCAGACCTTTGGCGAGGCGGCTTCCATGGGCAAGTTGCTCAATCTGAAGCCTGGGAAGTATGTTAAAGAGGAGGCAGACCTGCCAGCGGATCCCGAAGAGGAGCAGAAACGAGCTCTCTGGTGGGTCCTCGTTATCATGGACAAGTGAGTTGTCGCCTTGTCGTGATGGACCGCGACTTCTTTTGCTGAATTGTGTGTAGGATTTCCCACGAGCAATCTGCAACTCTCTGGGCCCCTCTGCAGATGGACATGCCGTCCGAAGATGACCTCCTCCCCACGGTCCATTACCTATGGGATGTCAAGAAGAACGGGACAGTCAAGATGATCAAGCGGTACCCCGTGACGATTCCAGCTTCGGTGCGCGTGGGCGCATTTCAAAGGTCATGCCAGGCCGCAATCCTTCTTGGCTACGCCGCCAACTGGGAGGTAGCTGCTTCTGAACAGGAAGAGCCGCCAAGTGTATACTCTTTCGTCCAGCTCGAATCTGCCACACGAAGTCTCTGCGAGGCTCTCATTACCCGTTCCGAAACTTGGGGCGAGAATCTCAACACTTACGCCATTTGTGCAAGGTATGCAATTGACCCTTGCGGTTTCCAGCCATCGCTAACTTCCGATAGCCTCTTCAGCCTTCTCTTCTATTCCTTCATGTACGCAGCGAATAGCCCGGACACCCCGGCTCGAGACCCTGAGACAGATATGGAGATGAAGAAGGCCGTTGCGGGCATCAACTTCACCATCAGACTTGTCATTGACGGTTCAAGGGGAATCTTCAATGCGTATGCTGATCAAGACGACGTACTGGAGCATTGCGCGCCAGTTTGGCCCTATGCGCAATACCACACGATGCAGCTGTTGCTCCACTATGAGGCTCTGCTGGAAGACGCAGACTCTCAAATGCGTGAAGTCAGGCAGAGCGTCGAAAGTACAGCAAAACGATGGGGCTGCTGTCGTTGGCTTCTGGAGGAATTTGACAGACTTCAGGCCGCAAGGAGAAGTGGAGCACAGTTCTGCAGGAAGTAAGAACACCGAAACACCTTCGTTGGTAACTTGACAGCTGACTTCTAAAGGTGCTCTATCGGGAGTAGGACTTGCGGACACAACAATATTCCCGAATGACGAGGACGTCTAATCTCTTATCTCATTGGACAATTGGACATGAAAACGTCGGGTCGGACGTCAGTCCCAGCCCCTTAAGCGGCTGCGGGGCCAGACTGATCGGGCTTGGCGTTTGGCCACGGACGACAGGTGACCATCATGACCTCCTTGCGAGTCGCAAAGAGAGAGCAGCGATGTCTGGTCTGAAAGGCGAATCGGTAATGAAGGTGACAGCCTTCGGCAGCTCGGAAGAGATCCCATTACTGATGTTGCCACAAGGCGATCAGTGTTGGATCACAAGCACCATTGCATAACGAAGTGCCGTCGAAACGTCGTCATTCTCCATGCGCCTAGCTTGGGCTACCACAGAGGGCGATTGCGACGAGCCCTTCAGAGCCCGCAGCGATTACTTTCGAGGCACTCAGCACTCTCTGTTTTGGCACACACCGGCAAGACTTGCCATTGTTAGCGGCGAGGGGAAAATCGGCCGTGCGTTAAGCGATGCTTCGATGTGTTTCGTAAGGCTGCTTGCGCATGGTCGGACTCGAAGATATGGGGAAAGCAGCTGCATGTGATGGATGCGGCGAGGACCAGGCCCCCAGAGTAGTCTCACTCTTAAAGACGCAAGGCGTTCTCATTGTAAGAGCTGCAGCAGTTTGAACGCAATGCCATGCCCCTGCTTCAACGCTCGAAGGAAGACATTGCAGGCGCACCGAGGGCCGAAAAGCAGGATTTGCGAATATTCTCACTCACGGCGTTTAAGTATCCCCGATTGCCGATTCTCATGAGAGCGGTTCGGTTTCGCAAGCACACGTCTTGTGATCAGTGAACGGACTTGCGCGCACCGAAACTGCTTGAGCCTAGCGATGGGACACACATCTGGAGCTGCGAAGTCTGAGGCTGAGGACTGAGCCTGCGAGATGACGGACTTTCAATACCAACCCAGTACACGATTGAGGCAGTTTTTTTTTTTTTTTTTTTTTTTTGGAAGTTGGACACTGCCTTCCAGGCAGTTACATCTGGAGCTCGGATAAGAAGCATGAAATCGACCATCCAACCCGCAGCGTCAGAGCCGTTGTATCTGACGAAACGCTGCAACCCCTATCGTCCTGAAATCACCGTCTTGTTGTGCTCGTGCTCGTGTGACTTTTGACGAAAGCCAGCCCCGCAATCACGTAGTTTGTGTGCGACGACATAGGTCATTCATGTGGTGATGATCGCATCTGGTGGCTGAGGTAGTCGCCGAGGCCAATTTACAACAACGTTCCAAGTAATAATGTTCCTAGCGGGCGATTGCGACATCCAGGGTCTGTCATTCCCTCCTGAGGTAGAGAGACATTGTGGAGCTAGATGAGGCGACTTTTCTTGGGTGCCTTTTTTGGGGGGTGGGGAGCGACGCAGGCATTTTGGTGGTTTCCTAGGGGCTTGATTCCATGGTATTTCCAAACAATAATGGGTTGTTACTTTGAGGCACTGTTGGATGAGTTAATGTGATTGATTACGCCGTAGGAGAAGAGGACAGGGGAGAAAAGGCCAACAAGCCGTCTTGCGACAAGTGAAGTGCCTGCCGGCAAGTGGGACGGACGGAAGCCAGCTAGAAAAACAGCGATGAAGCGAGCGGTGGCACTTGAGGCGTTGGAGCCATATTTACTTAGAGTTTTTGCGATTCAATTTAGTAGGTTTTTAGCATCAACTAGCCATGAGAATTTTCGTGACGCGCATGGAAAGCCTGCCCAACTCGAATAGGTATCCAGTAAAACAAGCAATGATGCTAGCAGGTATTTGGTTTGGGGAGGAAAAAACCAGAAACGCAGAAACGCCGTCCGGGAAATTGATGCCAAATTCCTCGCATCCGCGGCGCCAGTCCAGTCCCACAAAATTCACAAGACCCTCCCTTTCTTGGGCACCCCGCCGCCGATGCAGTGAGACATATGAAAAAGAGACATACAAAAAGGTTGCCCGACCAAACAAAATGAGGAGCGGGTGGATGGTGGGTGGGTAGTCCGGTCTGTCATTATCCTAGTTCCCCACCACCAGGATTAGGAGCATTGCGTTCAGTATGCACGCTGTGAAGAAGCTGCTGTAGACGGCCACACTCTGCCAGATGCCAATGGGTTCGCGGCGATAGAGTGTCATGCCCAAAGCCATGCATGCGCTGAAAAGCGAGGCAACAACGCCGACCGTGACACCGGCGTCAACCTCGACGCGAAGCTTGTGACGGCCGGTCGTGATCAAAATGCCAGCGACAATGAGAAGGAGGAAGGACATGGCGAAGCAGCCGATAGTGCTCCAGAAAAGTACCCGTTCGCGATACAGTCTCACATGCTGTTCGTTGATGCTAGGTAGCGCGGCGTAGTGTGCGGCATACCCTGAAGCGGGGATGCCGTCTGAGCTTGCGTACTCATCGTCTGTATCAGTACCGAGAGGAGAGATCCCGCCGTAGCTCTCCAGCAGAGGGCCGTTGCCCAATAGCCGCCCACCCTCTGGTGACTTGCGGTTCGAGAACCATGTCCTGGCGTGGCGGAACGGCGCTGCGAGGATGGCGCGCATCGAGTCCAAGCCTGGGAAGCTCATGTCGTCGTCAGGGTTGATGTAGATGGCATACTCGTCCTCCGGCCCTCCGTTTTCGCTGCCATCGTCATACTCGTTCCAATAGTGCTGCTGAGGCTGGTCTTGTTGGCGAGGCGGTTGCCGTGCAGGCGGCAGCGGCGGAAAGAATTCATTAGCGGAGCCTCTGCGGGACATGTTCTGCTCGTCAGACGAGGGCGAACTAGGCTCGCTCAACTGGGGAGTAGAAGTACGCAGAGTGTTGAGGAGTTCTTCGTAACGGGTTTGAAGTTGGTTGAAATCTCGACGTGTGAAACTCTTGGGGTTGGCCAGCACGTTCTCGCGAAACCGCGCGCCGAGCGTGGGTGACCCTGTCCATTTCTTGACTCGGTGTCAGCGGGATAGATAAGGCGCATTTGTGAGACGAGCTATCATACCTTGTACTTCTTTGTGATCTTACGGAAGGCCACAATCTGGGCATTGATAAAGCGGGCGAGAGCAAGGATGTCCTCGCCACAGCGCAGCAGGTCCCTTTCGTATTTGGCGAATCGGCGGTGCCTCTTCAGCGAAATCTGGTCGCCGTCCTCGGCGCATTTCACAACCAGCTTCTGGACCTGATCGGAAATGTGTTCTGGTTGTCATATTAGCCAATTGAACTCCAAGACTCCTTATCGCTTGTTATCGGAGAAACTTACGCATGCGTCGCTGGATCTCGTCCGCCTTGCTCGTTACGAAGAGGTCGACACGGGCATGTTGTTGGCAGAGCTCGTTGTAGAGATTGTCCTCGAACCTCTTGAGGTGAGCATCTTGGTGGCCGGGGATGGCAATGGCCGTAGCCTGGTCGCGACTCGTGTGGACTTTGATCTCGTGCTTCAGGGAATTGTAGTCGACGTTATCTGTAAAAGTTTCCAGTCAGTCGGGTCGTTCTTCACATGCCAATTGGGCGGTGGGCCTTATCAACGGGGCAACATACGTAAACTCCATTCTGGAACAGATTCCTGCTCGAGTTGTTCGCCGTATTTCATATCCCAAAAAGTTTCCTCTTGAAAGAGAGAGGGATCGTCGCCAATTGCGTGGATTGGGGGTTGTGAGTGCGCTCGGCTGTGGTTTCTAGCGATGGCGCGGATGGCTCGTATTTAGTCGGTTTGGTAGTGCCCAAGCGGTTCGGGACTGGCGCTGGGAGTGGCAGAGATAAAAGGTCGGGGTCGGCGGTTCTTTGGGATGACGCAATGACAAGACACTCGGCCGGTTGATTCAAAGCGGCTGCGCAAGGTCGCGAGGAGAGGGAGAAAAAGAAAAGGAAGAGCACTTTTATGAGACGGATCAAATTAGGCGTGAATGTACCAGAATATGTCGTCGGCAGGGCAGGTATTTGACTCGAATTTGGAAGAGGCACTGCGGAAGGGAAAGCTGGGAGCGATGAGCCATGAGCTACTTTAAGAAGGGCCAAAGTCTAAATACGATGGAGATTGGAGAGATTGGAGACAAGACACGGTTAGGTACTGGCCAGGACGGCGAACTGGGGCCCTTCCTTGATACAAAAAAGGCAACAGGGATTCGATGGGATGGAGAGGGGAGTGCGACTGTGGACGAGAAGAGTGGATGGGGGAGGGGGGCGCGAGAGGCAGTGAAGGGTCTGGTTGCATGGATAATGTCTGGGGTGGCTTGCGATACAGCAAAAAGCCGGCGACTCAAGTAGGCGGCTTCCGCTGAGTTCCAAAAGTTCTGGATTCCACCTTACCTACCTACCTTACTTGTCGGGTGTACTGCAGTACCTTAGGAAATAAAGGTTACCAAGTACCTTAGGAAGCCGTTCCAAGGCGAAGCGTAAGGTACCAGGTAAGATATCAGTACGGGTACGGATAAGGTATGCCACGCTCCCGTCTCGCCAACGTCAACCGCTTGCACCCGACTGGACAATTGGCATTCGCCAAGGGTCGAGGGGGGGAAAAAAACATTTGGGTGTGGTCCCTATCTGCATTTTTTTCTTTTCACCCAACCAAGGTGTCTCCAAGGTGACAGAGATCGCTGCTGTCTGCAACGGTTACTCTTTACTCTCGAACGTGTGGTAGCGATAGCAAATGGAAGTTCACCACAGTAAGGTGCGTTGGAAGCTACGTCTTGGCTCGCAGCATTTGAGGCGAGTGCTGTACCCCCTCGTCTCTATGACGCCGGTAGGTGCCATACGCTGGAAATCTCGGCGAAGCACGTCGATGTACGAATACGTCGGAATTGCGTAGGTACGGGTGCTTAGTCATCGTCCTCCCAAGTCTTCCGAAACCCTCTCCAAATTGAAGAAGATCGAACCTCTCCGTTAACGGAAAGTACTACTAAAGTCTCAGCTTACTCGAGCCGAGTGTGACGCCGTCCATTTTCCTCGAGGTACCCGCTCGCAGGGCGTTAGCAAGCTGGCGATATGGCGATAGGGTACGATGCTGCTGGAGCGAAACACTCATGAGTGGAGGGCCGAGGCGGCCGTCGATGGATGACCCAGCGATGCCCACTCCGAGCCCGGGGTTGCATTCCTTCAGGGTCCCTCCTTAATGTCCACTCATTAACTCGGCGTCGCCAGAGTGATGCGAGATGCCAGCGATGCCCAACGCAGGGGGCCAAGACCTGTATCATCACTGAAGTCAGGCAAGGTCCTTAAGGTATCACGCGAACATGTATCCGTACTGCTTGCGCATGGGCTTCTATCTCATGTCAGTGAGGTGTCCAATTGCGGATGGAGTGGCACGGATTGTGAGATGGCCGCTACCCTTGACGTTGCAGTTGCAGTTGAGACACTGGAGTTGAGGTGAGGTGGTTACTTCGTGTGATGGGTACCGTAGTATATTTAACCCCTAGCACTGGTATCGTGGGGAGTAAGGTAGACAACTTTGAATAAGTAAGGTAGCTAGAAAATCGCTTAACAGCACCAACGAGAGGAAGTACCTATGGGGACATGTGGTGTGGTGGTTGGGCGGGACTGGACTGTAGCCTGTAGGGAAGGAAGTAGTTGCAGTCTCCAAACAACCCTGGTGTCCAGAGGGCCTTGCTTGCCTCTCTCGGCCCCGGGTTGCTGCCGTTTCCCCCTCCCCTCCACCCCTCTCCACCTTCATGTTAGGCAATTCTTGGTCATCTCGGTCAAACTTTCCCTTCACGCTCACGTCTCCAAACTTGTCTCCCTAACAACATCAACTTTGGACCAAAGAGCCAACAACACTAGTTTTCTCTCGCTTTTTTCGCCATGAGAACCCATCAACCGAAGCACATTTGCACCTCGCGCCTCGCTTCGCCCTTCGCCGCGCTGGACCCTGTCAATAGAAGCATTTGAGTGGACAAGCACAGGGCGACTGTTTCTAAGCATCTTTTTCTGCTCTAGCGCGACAGGGGCATAATGACCTCTCACAAAGCAGCTTCAGATCACGATAGGCTTGTGGTTTCCCTCTTAGATGTGAAATGAAGCTCAAGCTTAACAGCAAATCATCAGACAAAGCCGGCGGTGCGTGGCGACAATGGAAGCTGTACTACGTCTCGCCTTTCGTCAGTATCGAATGCTCTGCTTTGGCAGCCACTTGGGCTCAGCACGTATGAGGAAAATGCCTCTCCGGAACTCTCGACTCTGAGGTCTTCTGTTATGGTTGCACGCCCAAGTAAATACAGCCTATGCCCGCGAGTTGCGGTCTGGCGTGTTCCATCCTAGCGCTGTCACCCTCGAACCGTTGAGATTGATCGTCTTCTATCTCTCCAACGCGTGTTCGGGCTCATCGGCGCCTTTGCCAGTCTAACACAACCTTGTCTGCTCGCTTGCATGCAGCATACGCGATGCACACGCAGAGCTACACCACCAGTTTGGACTTGAAATAACCACCTGGTCCAGTCCCTCGTCTACTGAGCACATGCTCACTTGCTACTTTTTGACAGCTGGCTGTCGCACCCCGGCGACAAGATAGACTCGTGTCACTGCTCCGCAAAATTCCCGTCCACTGACTGGTCCGCTCTCGGATCCAAGTCCAGCAAGAACCGAGATGCCCATCTGTGCCGTTCTAACGCCTTTGCTGGATGCATCCTGGCTCTCTCTGCCGTCTTTGCATACACATCCATGTGTACTTTCAATTCGGCCAATCCAGCAGAACATACGAGTGCATACTTCCATTCGAAGGTCTTCGGAGGCAGCGCCGGAGTCTTTGATGTTTGGCCAGGCAGCCCAATCCAGTCTCTGGTTCAACAGACTGTCGCTATCGGCACAACGCAACGCAGCTCTCAACTTTCTCAAGTCGGTTTTACACTTCATGCCCGCCATCACTTCTCAGCACTGACAACAGCTTGGTGCATGCCCCAACTTTGTACTCTCCTGTCTTGTTTCTGGACGGCCTTGCTCCAATACTCGGTTCTCAGAGCACTCAAACCCGAACAGATAAGCCGAGTCTCAAGATAACCGGGCCAGGGTCGCCGCCGGCGGGCTGGGACAGACCAGCATGAGTGCTGAGTAAGCATTGTCGAAGTGTTTGATTGGTTGGTGCTTCACTTACCAAATTTCTTTCACTTACACTAATTCTTCCGACAGCTAGCAGCGAATAAGTAAACACCTGTTTCTCTCCATTTCTCTCCACTTCCTCCACTGGAGATGCGTCGCGATGGAGCTGTTGGCCGCCAGATATCAAATGCACATTGACGTTCCTGCTCCCCGGCTTCTGGCCCGCGGTGAGTCGCTTACATCCAAAACTCCACTTTACCACACAGTACCTAGGTAGGTATTGCTGCAGATGTCGGGTGGATCAACAAATGCTGGCTCTCGTACCTCCCACGTGCGCATATCAAGAGACCTATTGGTCTCCTTCTCTCAATCATACGCAAAGTCGCCGCTGACGTGCATCTTTAGGCCTATGCATGGGATTTTTGATATACCGGCCACTGTAGCGGTTCGCTACCGATAGGGGCTCCTGGGTCTTGGACATATCGATCCGGATTTGTTTGCAATCTGGAACTCGGAATCGCTGAGGATTTCGGTCCGGATTGGGGCGGCAAAAGAATCACCTGTTTCGCCATCTGCACCTCCTGATTGCCTGCAGCACGGTGGCGCTCGAGGATCTAACAGCACTCTTCAGCGATGCGAATGACCCTGCGGAGCTCAAGTTGCTAGGGAGCGTCCATAAACAGAACTTCGGCTACGAAGCCCCCAAACAACCCCACCATCGCGCTTTTGAAGTGAGAGATGGAGAAAGGATAGCGTCGACCTAGAGTAGGATGCAATGTCCCCTGCTATCATGGAGCCGCATCCGCACGGATTTCAAGACCCTGTCGCGGGTAGAATCTCGACCGTTTTTGCAGGCATACCAACGTTGGCGGAGACAGAACAGCGACGGGTTGGACATCGCCCCAAGGGCCCACCTGCCGGGAATTGACAGCAAGCACGCGATTCTATTCCGAATCCGTCACCGAGACACCTCCCGGGTGCTCCACGGTTCGGGGGCTGCCGGACATCGTGCACCAATGATGCACTGCTGGAGGAAAGTCGGCCGCTCGAAAAGGTATCTGCTCGCGTGCCCAGCGAGTATTCTTGGTCAAAAAGCAAGGAGAGTGAGCCGTTTCCACGGAAGGATGATTGGGGAAGAGTTTTCTCATCCGGTTGCCATATGACTATGGATTTACAGCCGAGGCGGATGGATGGTGGATACTCGACACCCATCAACTTCTTCCGATGACGACCCGCTCACACTGGTCCAGCCCCCCAACATGTTCTTCGAAGGGTCGACGCCTACCTAGTGCTCGGTCAAATCCCACGGGGTAGAGTTTTACTGAGACTGGGGTCAATGGGGCAAATTTTCCGCTAGGAGTCGGGCGGGAGTGCGATTTACGAAATTTATGACTTCGGTTGAATACATTGTCAGAAGATCACTGTGGCTCCATAATGCAAAGTCGCGTCCCAGGCGAAGAGCGCGGGCAGTGGTTATGTACCATGACATCGGTAGACAACTGATCGGTCACCGAACAAGTATGGTACAGCCGAAATGCTTCTTCCTTTTTGTTGCAGCCATTTTCGCCTGCCATTTTCCGGCTCAGCAAATTTTAGCAACAAGGCAATGAATGCATCGATAATCACTTTCAAGTTCTGCAGCTCAGGTTCAGGTCATTTGAAAAGCCAACTCGAATGGTCCAAACTTCCAAAACAGCTAGATCTCGATTTTCAACATCTGCTTGGACTGAAGACCATTTCCTCAATTGGAAGGACCTCTGCCGGGTGGGGCCAGAGACGTGACGCGCTCTGGAATCTTTGGGTTGCGCAACGCTTGCCCGTTGGACGTTTTCTGAAGGGGCATTGATTTTCTAGTGTACGGAATCCAAGACGCAATTAAATGATGCGACACGAATCGCTTGGTTGAGGAGGGGCCAGCATTGAAGACTTGTCGAAGACGCGAGTTCTAACGAGGATTGTTCTATCCGTCGACTTCGTATTCCGACAAACACTTGACCATGCTCGAAAGGTTATTTTATTGCTAATCACGTCTACTGAACCTTGACACGGAGTTGTTCGGTCGTCCCCTTCACAAGCTAAGTGGAAAACTGCCAAGCGTACCGAGTGGGTACCGGCTGGCCGGTGTTCTCGGGCCGGTTCTGGGTCTCCACGGCTGGCGTACCCTTGGAAAGTATTTTTTCCCCCACCTGCTTTTTCCTTGTCTCTATTTTTTCTGCCCCTTCACACGCATCCTTGGAGGTGGGCGGGACCCTTATATTTTGGAGACTTTTTCGGGATGGATGTTGGAGGAGGGAAAGTGGGAGATCTGGGCCGAGCCTGATGTTGGTGCCTACACCGACGCCAAGCATGGTTTAGCCTTTGACGGGAGGCGGATCAAGGGGGGCCGAGGGAGAAAAGAGGGGGAGGGGTCGAAGGAGAGATGGCGGCCGCTGAAGAAGACTTGGGAGGAGACAAGAGACAGGAGGATTGAGAGAGCCTGCAGTTGTTGTTCCCAAACACTGGGGTTGTTGGAAGTGGCCTGACTTTAGACTCGGTCGATGGGCAACTCATGGATGGTAGCTCGGCATTTGATGCGTCCTGCACTGCAGTGAAATTTGTGTTTGCTCGCGTGCCGGATTACCTGAATGAGATTCATTGAGTGAAGGTGTAGATGTACTGGTGCTCATGCCGTGGCAACTTGGTGCACCCTGTAGAAGTTATTGGTCTGTCAGCGTACTGATCTATCTTACGGCCATTCTAGAATTCACACGACTCCTCATATTCCTTATGTGGGCAGCGCAATCAATATATTAAGACACTTAAGGCGGGTCAGATACTTATTTCTGCGCGGGATGTCGATGGGCACTGCTGTTTGAGCTGGAAGCGAGATCCAGCCTCTCGTCGTCGAGACGAGCGAAGAAGCCCGTCTTCAGCGTATGTATCTCCTGATGAAGTCTGCGGACAGTTAGGTCGATATCTCGCCTCTATCCCGATCTTCTATTGTCCTCCGGTTTCATCTATCTATTCCACTACCAATATCTCGTTATTGATGTTGTGTGTCTGTCTGCTGATATCTTCCGACATCTCATCGTCCTCTTACGGTGAATCGCATTATCCTATGGCAACTGGATGGATGCCCAGGCAGTCCCCATCGGCTGTGTTCGAGCGGCACGGTTCACGCTCTTGTTGGTCCTCACAAATAGATGTACGTCGACTGTACTGCAGCAACTGCCGGTCAGACCTAAGCGAGTTGATGCTGGCGAGACCCTTGAGCACATAGTTCTCGGCTCCGTCCTGGGGGAGACATCCGAGATCGTTAACCCCATCATCAGAAAAGTCAGATTCGACGTCGCCCATCATGACTAACCCGAAGAAAGCCGGAAGGGCCGGTGGCAAGGTTCGCATTCCAAAGCCAACCTACAGTGCCAACGCTCTTTAAGTCAGCGGAACTCCCGTTACCCCGGTTCAGATGATGGAACCAACCGCGCTATTGGGCGACAAACGCGCTTATCTCATGGAGACCACCGACAAGATTTCCCCCATGAACAACATCGGAAGCATCTTCCCCGGAGCTCTGTTGGATGACTTGCAGTACTGAGCTCGTCGTGCGATCTACCCAACCACTTTTGCAATCTCCAACAACCAGTATTTAAAGCGCGTGACGCCCATCGTTGCAGGAACTCAGGCGGATTCGGGCAAGGAAGACCAGGTCGAGCACCAATAAGAATATCGTCCAAGGCCGTCTTACAGGTCACCGCGCGAACGATATATATAAAAACGAACATCACAATAGTAACCGGAAGTATCTCGTCCTGACCTTCTTCGTCTTCGGGAAATTATTTAGATTGGAAACTCTAGTTTTAGGACACAGCTTAGTCTATTTCTTTACTAAAATATCCCAGTATATTTAAATAGATATTATAAAACGTTACTAATAAAGTAGCTTCTAATAGACTGGGGTTAGAAATATATAAAGTAATTATCTTTAATGAGAGTGTGCTTGATTAAATGGGGTTGTTAGTAGTTTTCCGTCGTCATTTTTCGCCGCCCCTGCATGCGCATTACGGCTGTATACTTAGAAGAACGTCACAAAAGCCCTGAAGCACTTGGTTGCTAATCAACAACCAAAAGGTGCGGCTCTACGTCTAGGCGAAGTGGGCATAATTGAGATGCTGTCAACTTGATCGCCTGAAATAAGATTGTGATAATCGACATTGCATCAACTGACCCGCCCGAACTATTTAAGGCCAGGAACAAATTCTAGCCAAGTGGGATCCAAACGCACCAAATCACTTATTTCTAGTTAAAGATATGCGGATGTGCAACGCAACCCCCTTTTGTTTTATGACTGCAAGCTTCGGGAATCTGGAGATATTACGGTATGCAACCCCTGAGAATTATACTGATTTTATGCCAACCATGTTACGGGTCTGCGGCTTCTGGGCGTCGACTCAAGACACCTCGCTGGCGTTTAAAGCCTGCACTCTGTTGCTTCTCTGAGGGCTTCAAAAATTCAACTTCATTTTCAACCTTTCTCGGTAGAGCCACAACAGGCAGGATCGCCACTAGAGACTAGACGTAGAAAGTATTGAGCCTACAAGGTATACAAGACTTTAGTAGAGTAGACCAGCTATATCAATCCAACCTGGCGCATCAGCCACCAAATTTTGAATGCGATCAACGTTCGCCAAATTCACTTGAAGTGGGAGTCTCTAAAAATCACATTACTTATTTCACAAAGCTTAAAATTAGGCCTCCGGATCTAACCTCAAGAAATCTTACTGATGACAGTATTGACCTTGCATACAATGGGGGGGGCTGCTTTATGTCTTTCAGGTCATAATCGCTACACCCAAGGTCTTGACTTGCTAGTCAATGTGGGCATTCGAGACTTCAAGTAGTCTATTTCGATCCTGGAATCAGCGTCCCGGTCGAGATCTTGCCCTGTGGTATGCCTGAACTTCGTCGCACATTCCATGTCGCGCTCTCCAAAGATGGTGACTTCCTAACTTGCTCCTTCCACAATGAACGTGGTCACTGTTCATGTGGCTTTTCGGAATGAACATTGCATGTGACGCAATTACCCTCCAGACGGTGTAACCAGCTTAAAACCAAATATTTTGGCTCTCTTGAAGGTTAAGCGCTGCGCCAGGCTAGCCGATAGCGATCGACCTCTGTCTGAGCAGAGGCTCTCCAACGATATATTGGACGTGAACTATCTCTTAAAGTATCTAATTAGGCATGACGAGACGATTGAAATCAGTGGCTCTGGTGCAGCCAAGCCTCAGCGTCTTTACTTAGCAGCTTAGCTAACAGTGACTGACATCGTTACTGGATGAAAAGCAAGGATTCAACTGCGAGGCTTCTGGTCTCGATTGTCCCGGAAAACGGCAAGGTAATTGTCGAAGGCTTGGCACAAGGAACGAATAGAGTTGCACGTATAGATCAAGTGCAAAGTCTTGTAGAGAGATTTTCATATCTCAACTTTTGTTTAACGGTATGCCCCAAGGGATGCTACGAGTGTCAGTGAATGAACATCATTGCTGCGTATTTAGTCTCCCGGATGTCACATGACTAGCCTTCAACTTTTCAAGAATGGGAGACAGGTCGGAAAGTAGTATCATTTGCCAGAATCCAGCAGGTGATCTTCCCGGGCCAAGTAGTTACACAGATACAATGACGGGCGCAAAACTTGACAAGCTATGGATTGAGACGATCAAGTAAATAATGCGAACAATCAATGTGTTCATATTAGCGTTGGTATTGGAGCCGTCGGTTGCGGAAACGGCAATAGCTAGCAACTCCAATGGCTTGGATTCCATATTAAGAGGTTCATGACTTTAGAGGGTTACATCAAAGACTGGCAACTGCAGAATGATTGATAGTATGAGGAAAGCAGTAGAAACACCGTTTGAAGTGCGAAGTGGGATATGTGACGCTGACTTGCAGCTGCTTGAGGACTTGAGGAGGAAAAACAGTATGAGTTGTCTGTGGCTTGGCAAACCTCAAGCTAGAAGCAGAGGTTTAAAGTGCGCCAGGGGCTTGGACTAGCGTTCGCTACCACAATGAGATTAAGTGTCATGTGAGCCGTTTTCATGTTAATTCCAACCCCCCGGTGGATGAGCAGTGTTGCATCTCTGGGGCCTCAGTAAACCGTCCCCTGAGTCGAAAAATACGAGCGTCACCTGTTCTCTGTATCGTCTTGAATCGTTGCCTTTTGACTGTTGCTTCTCTCGAGATAGCAAGATGAACTTTTACGTAATAATCACATTGTCATCTCCGGTCAGCTCTGCATGGTCAGATTCAAGAATGATTTGCAGTGACATTCTGGAGCTCTTCTGAAGCATTGATCAACCATTGAACCAAGGTACCGTAAACAACTCCGCCTGGTTCGAGTCCTGCACGCTCGCCATCAGCGGGAAGGGCTACATCACCGCATCCGGCCGCGAATCTGCGAGCAACCCGTCGTAGTACGTCATCAACAAGTCCACCGTCAAGGCCTTGTCGGGTGTCGGTGACGGCCAGACCTACCTCGGCCGCCCCTGGCGCACCTTTGCCCGCGTCGTCTTTCAGAACACCAACCTTGGCTCCGTCGTCAACTCTGCCGGATGGTCCAAGTGGGGATCTAACCCGACCGACAATGTCGAGTACAGCGAATTCGGCAACACTGGCAAGGGAGCCAGCGGTACTCGTGCTAGTTTCTCCAAGAAGCTGAGCGCCGCGGTCAAGATCGGCGATGTCCTCGGCTCGACCTCGTGGATCGACTCAAAGTACGGAACCGCCAAGGCTGCTGCCGTCGCCGTCTCTGCAGAGGTCTCCGCCCCTGCTGCCGTTGCTGACGTTGTTGCTGCCGCTGGTCCCGCCACTTTGTCTACCGTCGTCAAGGCTGCCGCTACTCCTGCCGCTACTCCTTCCGCTGCCGTTGCTGCCGCCGCTGATGACTGCAGTGGTACCGCCGATGGTTTTGCTTCCCTGAACGGTGGCACTACCGGTGGCAACTTGCAAGTGTGGTGAGGTTGTCGTTGTCAAGAGCCAGGCTGATCTCGAGAAGTACGCCGGTGCCTCTGGCAAGTACGTTATCAAGGTTTCTGAAAAGATCACCATTACTCCCAAGGGCAAGGAGGTCAAGGTCTCTTCTGACAAGACCATCGTTGGGGTGCCACTGCCGAGATCGATCAGGGTGGCTTCAACATCCAGAACCAGCGCAACATCATCTTCCGTAACATCAAGATCGGTAACACCTACGTCGAGGGCGATGAGGAGGGCAAGACCCAAAACTTCGACGGTATCCAGATGGTAAGATAAATTGGATCCTCTGATGCCGAATGTCTGCTGACTCATAGATAGGACAACTGCACTAACGTCTGGATTGACCATGTCCACCTCGAGAAGGGCGGTGACGGCCTTATTGACAGCCGTAAGGACACCACCTTATTGACCGTCTCTTGGACCATCCTCCGCAACCAAAACAAGGCCTTCGGCATTGGTAAGTTCTTACGGTCCCCCCCCTCTGACGTTTCACAGTCACTGACGTGTTTTCCTTCCAGGTTGGACCGACAACGTCAGTGCTCAGATGACCATCCACCATAACTTCTTCGACCAGACCAAGCAGCGCAACCCCTCGGTCGACAACGTCAAGAACGCCCATCTCTACAACAACTACCTGATCGGCTAGACCTCGTACGGCCACTACGCCCGCGGCAAGACCGAGATGCGCATGGAGAACCGCTGGTTCGAGAAGGTCAAGAACCCCATCCAGGCCGACAGCACCGCCAAGCTCAGCGCCACCGGCAACGTCTTCGGCCCCGAGAAGTTCTACGACTACAAGGTTGACGCCGCCAACGAAGTTCCCAGCATTGTTTCCAAGGGTCCTGGTCGACAAGCTAGCATCTGCGCTGCTTAAGCAATGATGAAACTTGATAGGGTGGCTTTCAGGGGAACTCGAGATATCCAACTGCATCTATGAAGGGAAAGAGAGCTGGAAACTTCTTTGTATATATTCTGATGGCAAAAGTCCATCAATGATGTGTATACACATGCACGCTTTAGCTGTTCATCTTGATTACAAACATTTAATAACATAATTTCTTCGTCCAAAGAGTCTTTTGTCCTATGTCCATCAAAAATCCTAGCATTACCTAGTGTAGCGACTTATGGCGCATGAGCACATCTGTATGTAAAGTTCTGAAGCTGAAAGACGTCTTTGAGGTGTCTTAGCAGATGTATTTAAACGCGAGAAACACCAGGAAACTCACCAGAGCAAATCTGACGTTCCATTGGGTGTGAGCTACTTCTTGGTCGACTGGACGGACACCTTGGAAAGCTTGCGAACAAATCCTCATCTGACAACAATCTTACACAGAGAAGCTCAGAAGGTCCCACAGCGTATTCAATCTTGAACAAACTCAAGGCAGAGGCGAATACCAACAACAAAGAACAACCATGGTGGTACCTCACCATGGGCATACTTGTGGCAGTGGATGTGCTGATAACATTAGCAGTCACTCGTGCAAGCTTACCTGCAATTGCTGCCACTGCCGCCAAGACTGGAAAGCTAGTAATCGCTGAAAAACCAGTGGCTGAACCGGAGCTTAAGTAAAGTCAATTTAATAAGCTGCCTGTATATATGTGCACCCGGAATACTTGATGGACATCTAGTTTTCTTAGAAAATGTTATAATCTATGATACAGCCCCCTTAGCATTAACAGTTGCAAACCTATCGCCCTGCGTCTCCTGGAAGAAGATACTGACCAGTCTCGTGTTACTGGAATTGGGTGGAAATGATGGAAAGCCCGTATTCTGTGCCTATTTACAAGAGACGTGGCTGGAGAATGGGAAGCGCACTTAAGCAAGTGGATTAGACGCATCCAGTTTACAAAAGTCGAGCTAATGACAAGGCTTGGCGAGGAGACTATCTTCTTAATTGCAAGCGAGCATTTGAACAACACTTCTTTTGCTCAAATGTCTCGAGAAGCTCACTCAGCTTGGTCTTGGGAGTTTCCTCATTGCTCCCGTACTCGGCGTAGTTGATGTGGGCTCATAGAAAGCGAAGTACGCCATCCGAGGAACCAGGGTCTGTATTTGAGATTCGATCTCGGAGTGCATTCCATGAAATGTATGAGCGGACAGTGATGCCCAAAAACAGATTTATCATTCATTCGGCACTGTGAAGGTTGCGTGGATGGACTTAGGTAGTCTCAAGAATGTACTCAGCATCCTGGACCGGAGTAGCCACCACTGTGTATAGCATAGAAAGCAGATAAGGACCGGATATGCTTGGTGTAGTAGTGAAATGTTGCTAAGATTGCATTCTTATAGCTTGCTATACTGTATCCTAATTTTACTCATATCGACCATTTACTGCTACACCTAACATTGTGGTCTACCTAAAGGGCTAAAAGTGTAGATGCTATAATCAACCTCCCAAACCACGATGCTACTTCGTTTAGTACTAGGGTAGCCTTCGCCCCCGTGGTTGAATACTGTCCTCCATTACTGAGATTACAGAAATCTGCAATAATAATCAGAGAATCCGTCGAATGCCTTTTCAATGTTTTTCCTTTTTTCAAATCACTCAGCTGGCAAGGACTTTTGTTTCCACACTTACACAACAAGCGCACAGCGGGACTTGCAGCACCGCTCTAGGCCACATGCGTTCGTAGTACATTTCGACATATCCATTGACGTGTTACTTTGGGGACGATAGAAATCTCGCCTGCATCCCAGGTTGAGAAGGCGGATTGCAAGCTTGACGGAGTTTCATTACATCGCCCAAGTTGATATCAGCTAAAATCAAAACAAAACCACTGCGTGGTCTATGATCTCGTGCTGGGGAAGGAAATGGGTGTAGTACGAATGTATTTTCTCTTTAGGAGCCCGTCACCCGGAGTCACATAACATTTAAAGTCTTCGAGTGAGGAAACACCCTGAGTTGAATCCAAACTCACATCACACATAACCATGACTATGTAAGCATCATGAGAAATCGTTCGATGGGCATCGGAACAAACTCGCAAGTAGTAGTAAAAGCTCATCAATCAATGAGATATCATTCAAACGCTATCAATCCAACTGTGGCTCCATTATCAGAGCTTTTGATGTCCCACGACCAGTACAATACGTCAGTACATTTTCCCAACCTTACTTCTGAATCCCCCTCTTCACAACTTGGAGAACACCGTCGGCACGCTGCCGCCCATCTCAACAAGAGTGCTCTTGTTACGTACCCACGCCTCGAGACCCTTACGTCCGTTCTCCACACCGACACCGCTTGACTTCCATCCACCGACGGCCATCTCAGCTGGCGACTCGCCCCATGTATTGATCCATGTGATACCGGCCTCCAGTTGTGAGATAACCTTGTGGCACTCATCGACATCTCTACCGAAAACACCCGCGGCCAAACCCAGCTCCGTCGTGTTGGCACGGCGCACCGCCTCGTCGATGGTGTCGTAGGTCAGAATGCACATGACGGGGCCAAAGATCTCCTCCTTGACAATAGTCATATCGTCTGTGCAGTCAGTGAAAACACTGGGTTGGATCCAGTTGCCACCCTTCAGTGCCGAAGGGAGGCCCTTAGGCTGGCTAGTACCACCGACGAGCAGCGTCGCCTTGTCCTCCATAACACCTTTGCGAACGTAGCTCTGGACCTTTTCAAGATGCATCTTGCTGTTCAGGGGCCCGAAGTTGGTCGCGGGGTCGAAGAGGTCGCCCGCGCGGACGTACTTGATCTTTTCCTGCACGATGCGCTCAAAGTCGGCCTTCATGGACTTGGGAATGAAGACGCGAGTGCCATTCGTGCACACCTGGCCGGAGCTGTAGAAGTTGGCGAGCATAGCGCCATCGACGGCCTGCTCGACGTCGGCATCGGGAAGTACGATGACGGGGCTCTTTCCACCGAGCTCCATGGTCACGTACTTCATGCCACCGGCAGCTGAGCCGGCGACCTTCTTGCCCGTGCTGACCTGGCCAGTGAAGCTCACCTTGGCGATGTCAGGGTGCGTTGTGAGCGCCGCACCGACGTCCCCGGCACCGTAAACAACGTTGAAGACGCCATCAGGCACGCCGGCCTCCTTGTAGATGGAGGCAAGGTACTGAGCGTGGAGGGGAGTGAACTCGCTAGGCTTGTAGACCATGCAGTTACCGGCAGCCAAGCATGGGGCAGACTTCCACAAAGCTATCTGGACGGGGTAGTTCCAGGCGCCGATGCCTGCGCAGACACCGAGGGGCTCCTTGGTGGTGTAAACCCAGGCGGAAGATCTCAAACGGAAGGACTCGCCGTTCAGGCCTCCACTGGCGACGAGGTTGGCAAAGTACTCGAGGACATCGGCGCCGGTGACGACGTCGACGTACTGTGTCTCGGAAAAGGCCTTGCCGGTGTCGAGGGTCTCGACCTTGGCGAGCTCATCGTTGCGTTCACGAAGGAGGGCGACAGCCTTCAGGAGGATTCGCGAACGCTCAATGGGCGGCGTGCTGGACCATGAGGGGAAGGCGGTCTTTGCGGCATCCACGGCCGCGTTGATGGAGGCCGGGGAAGAAGTGTGGATGGTGCAGACGGGCTTCGCCGTCGAAGGATCGATGGACTGAAAGGTGCCTGGGGATTCTGAGTCCGGTTGGGCCTTCCCCGCATAGAAGGTATGACGGTCCTGCTCTTGTGGCGCCATTTTTTTGTGTGATAAGGATAAAGTATGAGTGACGGGGAATAATACAACTGAAACTTCGCTAACAGTGATTCGTACAAGAGCAATGGGAGGGAATGACAACTGGGGATAATTGGTTATAGTTTCTCGATGATGCGGAAAGCAGTAAGCGGAATAGATAGAAAGTGACCGGCGGTTCGCACCGAGACTGGGTGTCGATCGGAGTTACGGAGTCGGAGGTCAACGGCCACGGAAGAGGTCGATGGTCGTTAGTCGAAGAGGAAAAAAAAAAACCGAGGCAGATCGGCGTGAGATCGGGATCGCGGAGGGTCTGGCCGGTCAGCTGATAATTGAAGGTAAAATGGGTGTTTGCAGATTTGCCGGGAGACCCTCGCCAGTCCACTTCTGCGGCGGTGTGATGTCATAAGCCATACGTCATTGGCCGAGAATCCGCTTTAATGCAACACCGCTCCACCTCAACGCCCAGGACAAGGCCATTAGGAATAGGTACTGAAGTAAGAGGCAACGAATTTGTCTCCACTGCATAAGTTTCAGCCTTCAAGGTCGAACATTGCGAAGTGCAGAAAACGAAAAAAAGTAGTGTTCCGGCATTCTTTGCGCGTTCGATCATCCCGGGTCTGGCCGTCAAGATCGAACGATGTCGCGGGCTTAAAGGGACTTGATCATCAAGGGTCTTTCAGGGTTCAATGTGACAGGTTTCAATGGCTGGCTGAACGGAATAATGGGAGGTGTACTCCAAAATGACATCAGATACGGCGACAGAGATAAAACACGCAACCCGGAAGATATTCAGCCTCGTGCGCCGAGATACCCTCCAAAGTAGCGTAGCTGCCTTTGGAGATCTGGTGTTCGTCCGCTCTGACAACCTGACATCGGACACTCTCACCGTGACGCCGGGCACATGGCTCTGATAGCGATAGTGACACAGGCCTGGAGCTCGCCGACAAAAGACCAAGGCAATGGCCAACTTGGGATGCCATCCCGGGCGACGTTAAACGAAGCAGCGGATGCCCCGGATGAGGTCTACCGCCACCTCAGCAGGCTGCAGCCGCGAGGACGAGGCAGAGTCAGATCAGACAAGCGAGCGGAACGAGTCGTTGTCGTCAGAAAGAGACAGGGCTATTGGCGACGGATAGACTCCGAGGAGCATTAGCGCAGATGTCGCATGGGACGCATGACAGCTTGGGGAATGTCGATTGCAAGTCTTGCATATGGCCCCGGCAACCAACAACCTCGCCGCAGGACGGTCGTTATTGCATCCCTGACGACGGCAGAAAAATGCATGCTGAAAATAGACGGGTTGTTGGGATGAATGGATATCTTTGGTGGTGAAATGCGGCAGAAAAGGACAGTAAAGCACGGTGGGCAAACTTTCGCCGGGTCAACCGGGCATAGTCGAGGCGTCATGATTGGCCTGTGCCGTTGAATTGCACTGCGGTTGCTCTGGCCATTGGGTGTGCTGAGCAGCCGAGTCTGTCCGCCGGCGGTGCCAACTGTGCGGAATATGGTGGGTCACCAGACCTGGCCTGACCAGTCAGAAAGCCTGGAAGTTAGAAAATCCGGCCCTGATTCCCTAAGGTACCTCCACTACTATGGACACTTGCCTCGCACGCGGCACGGCAGCCATCAGCTACAGCCGGGAGCCCAGAAAAAAAGAAGAAAAATTGAACTTGGCAATGGCCATTGTCCAATGGGCCGTCGCCTCCTACGCTGAGGACCTAGGACCTGGACTTGGATGCCGCCCGAGCCCGGCGAGTCAGTTTCAATGCTTCGAAACCTCTGCAGGGCCCCCGCCACCCACTTTCGCGGGGTCCGAATCCACCTCCCTGCGCCTGTACGAAGAGCTCATGAGGAGCCCTTGGACAAAATTTCTCAAAAAAAAAAAGCCGGGCTGTAAGGATGAACCAGCTTCAAGGAGTCGTGTGACAGACTGTCGCTTCGTTGATAATAAGCCCTGTCGTCCTCTTTTGATCGACACCGTCTCGATACTCAGCTCTCATCTCATCGGTGTACGTCCCCGGCCCAGAATTCTCCAAATCTCACCTCAGACCGCCTTCGCGCCGCGTCTTGTACAGCCTCACAGCCTCCCGTCTCGTACATACACCTTCGTGTACTGCGTATAGCCGAAGCAATCCCCTCCTTCGATCTCTCATATTGTCTACTGGCCGGGCGCCTCGTCTCAATACCACCACCTTGTATCTTACTTCCACCAAAATGTCTACCACTCAGCTTCCCGTCTCCGATGTCGACAGATACGACTACATCGTCGTCGGCGGTGGTACCGCGGGCTGCGTTATCGCCTCCCGTCTCGCCGAGGCCCTTCCCCAGAAGCGCATCCTCTTGATCGAGGCTGGCCCCAGTGACTTCATGGACGACCGCGTGCTGGACCTGCGCAGGTGGCTGGACCTTCTCGGCGGCGAGCTTGACTACGACTACGGCACCACTGAGCAGCCCATGGGTAAGCTTTCCCCCCCTTCACGATCCCCGATAGGCTCGCCTTGGGTTCGTCCCATCGTGAGTGATTGAATGTCGGTCAAAGAAGCTCACACCAATCGCGCACAGGCAACTCTCACATCCGTCACTCTCGTGCCAAGGTCCTGGGTGGCTGCTCATCACACAACACCCTCATCTCTTTCAGACCCTTCGAGTACGACCTGAAGGTCTGGCAGTCCATGGGAGCCCACGGTTGGACCTTCCACGACTTCATGCGCGTGATGGACAAGTTGCGTAACACCGTCCAGCCCGTTCACGCCCGCCACCAGAACGAGCTCTGCATTGACTGGGTCAACTCCTGCTCTTCTGCTCTCAACATCCCCATTCTCCACAACTTCAACAGGCACATCGCCCAGGACGGTGCTCTGAAGCAGGGTGTCGGTTTCTTCTCCATCTCTTACAACCCCGACGATGGCCGCCGCTCCTCTGCTTCTGTCGCCTACATCCACCCCTTCCTCCGCGGCGACGAGAAGCGCCCCAACCTGACCGTTCTCACCAACGCCTGGGTTTCCAAGATCAACGTCAAGGGCGACACCGTCACCGGTGTCAACTTGACCCTCAACGATGGTTCCAAGCGCACTCTCACTGCCAAGAAGGAGACCGTCCTCACCGCTGGTGCCGTCGACACCCCCCGTCTCATGCTCCTGTCTGGTATCGGCCCCAAACAGCAGCTCAACGACCTCGGCATCCCTGTCATCCACGACCTGCCCGGTGTCGGTGAGAACCTCCAGGACCACCCTGAGTCCATCATTATGTGGGAGCTTAACCAGCCCGTTCCCCCCAACAAGACCACCATGGACTCCGACGCTGGTATCTTCCTCCGCCGCGAGCCCCCCAACGCTGGCGCCAAGAAGACCTTCTTCAACCCCGACGGCATTCCCGACGGTGACATCGCCGATGTCATGATGCACTGCTACCAGATCCCTTTCACCCTCAACACCGGCCGCCTCGGCTACGACGAGCCCAAGGAGGGCTATGCCTTCTGCATGACCCCCAACATCCCCCGCCCTCGCTCTCGTGGTCGCCTCTACCTCACCTCTCCTGACCCCAATGTCAAGCCCGCCCTTGACTTCCGCTACTTCACTGATGAGGAGGGCTACGACGCCGCTACTCTCGTCTACGGCATGCGCGCTGCCCGTAAGGTCGCCGAGCAGGCCCCCTTCAAGAACTGGATCAAGCGTGAGGTCGCCCCCGGCCCCAAGCTCCAGACCGACGAGGAGCTCTCCCTCTACGCTCGCCGCGCTGCCCACACCGTCTACCACCCCTGTGGAACCACCAAGATGGGCGACGTCCGCAAGGACCCGCTCGCCGTCGTCGACGAGCGCCTCAACATCAAGGGACTTAAGCGGGTTCGCATCTGCGACGCCGGTGTCTTCCCCACCATCCCCACCATCAACCCCATGCTTACCGTGCTTGGTTGCGCCGAAAAGGCCGCCGAATTCATCATCCAGGAGGCCCAGGAGACTGCCCGTCTGTAAAAGTATCTACTCACCATCTAGCGAAATACATGTGTGAATATGTATCACAAGAAAGGAGGAAAAAGCATTCTGTTGTAATTTTTATGAAGTTTAGAGCTAGCTATCAGGCATTATACCAATGATATCATGACATGACCGTTTTTTCTTTTGGCAAGCAAACACCTGAAGCATCTCACACTGTATATCCAACCTGAATGTGTGATTGTGCCGAGACACGCGAAGCAAATATCCACCTGTTCCCACCGACAGCGTTCGAGCATGAAGAATTTTTTCTGTTGAACGGTCGCGGATTTCGAATTTCCACATGTTAGCTCAGCAACGCCAAGTGGATACCATCGAACGATCGAACGTGGCAGGGCGATCGGGGTCCAGTCCACATGTCGGAGATCGCGCATGGAAACATGATCCCGAGGCGCATTGCTGTCGGCCAATTTTGCACGTCTTCCGAAAAGACTGCTGTTCCTGCCTGGTCGTTGTCCAGATGCTGAAATCCACGTTTGAAGGACGCATTCAATCTTATATCAGTTAAACATACGAGGAATTGCCCTAGAGCTCTCTTCCAAACGAAGTGACGTCAAAGGGGCCATGATTGGCCTGAGTGGTTGGAGTCTTATTTATACTCTGTAACGGGCTTCTCCTGCTTCCCGGGCAGTCGGTACGAATACTTGCTTGATTTGGATAGCTTCTCAACTCGCGATTGGCTGGCTGTCGGGAACCGGGGGACTGGTTGCGGTGGCGATGCTAGGTTGTGGCTGCTGGGGAGGAGTAATCCGGGTGCATGAGATACGTACATGCCCGGGTACGATGGGAGAGCTTTCTACCACTAAAGCGATATATGAGAGCGAGATAAGTAGAATCAAGAACTGTCAGCAAACACTAACGTACGAGACGGACCAAGCGTTTAGGGGGTAAGTCATACAAATGTAGAGGTAACCACAGCAGTTGCAGCTGGTACTGGGTTGATATACCGTTGAGGGTTCTATACTGGGTGAAACCGTACGAGTGGGATACCCAGGAATAAACATGCTGGAATAAAGCTTCGTTAGGACTCTCTGACTTGGATTGGTGAATTAGTAAAAGATTAGAAAATATCAAGATCGCATTGAAAAAGACGAGAGAGATAAATGCCAGAAAAACCACTTCTGCTGACTGCTTACTTAAAGTTTGCAATTCAATACCACTTGTGCTCCCTCACTTTACACACCATTGCAGAAGAACGTTCCAAGCATGACAAGCGGATTGTCTCTAGGCAAAATATGCCCCTGGTCTGATGTCAATGACAAGTCCTTTCTTGGCACCTTTATACAAGCGTATTGTCAGCTTGACTACTCATAACATGCAGCTGAAAGATTTGCTTCTGTATACCCGTTGAACCTGATGATTGTTTGCTACGCGTAATGACTTCTCGCGAAGTTAATAGCAAGACGCTGAACGAATTACCCGTCAACGTGATCGACACGGTTGAGAGGGATTGATTGGCCGGGAAAGCTTCTCCGAGGATTTTGTTCCAACAGTTTCATTTAGCCTGTTTGTCATCCGATGTGGTTGAGCCGCCGATCTATATTATACATATCATGCACAATTCCTACGAGAGCTTGTGTCTACAAATGTCATGAAACCCTGGGTCGCGACTAGTAATTTGATCTTTTGTACTAATAGGATATCAGATCAAAGCTTCAGAGTCAGCCGCTTGCGTACATGCGTTATGAGAACCAACCAGAGTTTAGGCAAAATGAGACATGCAGAAACGCAAGTTCACTTCAGGTATGTTGGATTGGCGATGGATGCTTCTGAGTCGTCTTGTAAGTAAGCAACGGGATTGACAATTTTGATACCAGTTTACTCGTCGAATGTCCGCCCAACTTCGAATGTTTAAAGGTGAGCGTCGCGTCGTTGTCAGGACTTTTGGATTCCCTCATTACCTCGTGAAAAAAAAACGTTTCGGATCCTATCATTGAGCAAGACCCTTCCATATGGTGCTGCAAACTGTTGTTGCCACCTTGATTCTTGGCTTGTCGAGATTGTCGGAAGCTGCCGCTGTCCGAAATAAGGCCACAGCAGACAGACAGTGCCTGCCAGCTCTGGATTACGTCCCGGAGCTCAAGTCATTGGGGTGTTACTCTGATTCTGATGACAGGACGCTTAAGGTATTTCGCTTGCAAAAAATGGCAATACCGTTGAGAGTTGCGCTGAATACTGCGGCACCGCTGGCTTTCCGTACGCTGGAGTGGAGTATGGCAGGTGAGACGGATGTCCAACTCTTCAACTTCGCACTCCTCTCCCTACTTCCACATCTTTCCAAGATTCGTCTCGAAGGCAACTAACTTAAGGTATGAAAGCCAATGCTACTGCGGCACCGAGATCAGCCCAGCAAACACGAAAGCTGATGATGCATCATGCGACAAGCCTTGCCCTGGAAACTCTATCATCCGTCCTCAAGACCTCTCCGAGTACTACATTCCACCCTTCAAGACATGTGCTGTGGACGAAGATGGCGCCTCTCTCATGTGCAGCTACAACGCCATCAACGGAGTACCACTGTGCACTGACGAAACATCCTAGAAGATATTCTCTGAGTTTACTGGGGCTGGGAGTCCGAAACCCAAACCCACTTCATCGTCACGGACTGCGATTGTGTGCCTCTGATGGTGACTGCCCACAAGTATGTTCTCGACGATGGAAAAGCGAGCGCGGTCGCCCTTGAAGCCGGCGTGGATGTGCAGTGCAACAATGGCCCGTACGATGGACTGGCACAGGCTTGGAACCAGTCTCTCATCCGCAAAGAGGACTTTGACAATGCTCTCAGTCGACTTTACACGTCTCTTGTCAGCGTGGGTCTCTTTGACTCGTCCGAGGGCCAATCGTTGCGGTGTCTCGGTTGGAACGACGTCAACAACGAAGATGCGCAGAAGCTTGCCTTTGACGCCGCGGTCCAGGGATGTGTACTTCTGAAGAATGATGGAATTCTGCCTCTTGACAAGGAAGCAAGCCTGTCTTATGCGTTCATCGGGCCTTGGGTGAACGCCACAGACGAGCTCCAGGGTATCTACGCAGCATGCTGGGAAGGCACCTTTCTTGATCTCACCCTACGACGCAGCTACGACGAAAGATCTTGACTTTAAGTTTGAGATTGGAGCACAGATGAATGCTTCAGATACCTCTGCTGAGGCTGCGGTTGCTATTGCAGGTGAGACAGACGTTATTATATATTTTTCGGAGGCATCGATCACACTTTCGAGAGCGAAGCCAATGACCGGTCCAACATCGCATGGCCGGAGGCACGATACGAGCTCATTGGGAAGCTGTCTGGTTTTGAGAAAGCCTCTCGTTATTGTCCAGTTTGGCGGCGGCCAGGTTGACGATGCGGAGTTCCTCAAGTCTGAATCGGTGAACGCGATCTTGTGGGCTGGGGTGCCTGGCCAATCTGGCGGAACGGCCATCCTCGATCTATTGTTTGGAGACGCTGCTCCTGCTGGAAGGCTGCCCGTGACCCAGTATACCGCTTCTAAGTTCTTACGCCAATGAGGTTATTTCGACAGACATGAGTCTTCGTCCGAGTCCCGGCAACTCGGAACTTGGAAGGACGCACATGTGGTACCAAGGGGCAACGCCCGTTCCGTTCGATTTCGGCCTCCACTACATCGAGTTCAGTGTTGATGTGTGGGAGAAACTTCTTTGACTGGGGAGTTGACTGTTCAACAGTTGACCGAAGGCTTGGGAGATCAGCAGTCTTGGGAGGAGGTGCTCAAAAAGACTGTCGCCACCGTTCCGATTACTGTCACCGATAATGTTACGACAAAGTCAGACTACGTTGTGTTGTTATTTTCCAAGTTGGAGAACGGCCCTCAGTCTTGGCCCTTGAAGACACTGGTAGGATATCGCCGGCTCAAAGATATCAGCCCGGGCCAGTCACTTGCGACTGAAATCCCAGTGACTGCTGAACGACTGGATCGGGTCGAGGAAGATGGAGATCGCACACTCTACCCGGGACATTACCAGTTCTTTGTCGATGTGGATGCCAGAGCGACGTTGGATTTCGAACTGTCTGGCGAATTGGAGACTATCAAGGGTTTCCCGCAGGAGCAACGTCAAGGCTAACCTGGGAGAGGTCCGATGTCGAGCAGCTTGGTCGAGCTTCCGCATGCAGACCGAATAATACTGCAATATTGTGGACATTACGGTTAAGGGGTTACTGTTTGTATAGGATGGGTATATATTCATACATGCCATTATTTGGCCCGTCTGACAGCCAGTCGGAAATAAATTACATTGTTGTTCGCTTCAAATCATCTCAAATTGAGCCATTCGTTCCCCCATCATTCATCCCACTATTTCCGCTTGTTGGGTCGACCGCTGGGTAGGGTTGCAACACAGACTGCGGATTGATCGGCAGACTCCCTTCTGCCATCTGCAAGAATCCTGCAGACAGCCAGTCATGACCGCCCAAAGACATGTTGCCCCAGTCTCCCCCGAACTCCAACCAAGGCATCGGTAGACTAGGGGACGTCAAAGGCACGCTAATAGTGCCCGTGGCTTCTGTAGCAAGGGGTTGAAAATACGGCATCGACGTCGTCGTCGGTGGGGCTATTGTGCAAGCTTCAGCCAGACCAGCCACAACCGAGGAAGCAACTTCGTAGAGGACTTTGATGATGTGGTAAGAGGCCACTTTTTGGTGGTTAGGGTCGTAGCTCTCAAAGAAGTCGAGAATCATCTTGATGAGCTCGAGATCCTGCAGTGCACTGCACTCGGTCCTGTTCTCGAGAATATTGACAAAGAGAATGTCGACGCTCCACGCGACTTGGTAAAGAAGATATCTTGTTCGGGTCAGTGGGTGGTTCCTGAGAAAACAGACATGGAAGGGAATACGCACATTGTGAATGGATGCTCTAACCGCTGATGTCTCAGCAACGAGATGGTTGCTCGCGCGGCGTTGACGCAAAGTGCTACGCTGGGTCGCATGGCATCTTGGTCTTCGTCGAGAAGCGGTAGCCTAAACGCTGCCGAATGAATGGCGACGACCATTTGAAAGTACATGAAGTGCAGCACGCTCTGAACCACCATCCTGTTGTAATCGGCGTCCAACAAGTCCACCGACGGTTCGGGGCGAATCATCTCGGGGATCCCCTCGCGCCACTCTTGAAGCTCCGCATCCAACTGCGCGATCTCATGCTCCAGGGCGGCGGCCGAAACGATGCTGCCGCTCTGGGAGTAGAGCTTCGAGTAAATGTGTCCCTGAATGCGAGACAGCTGGACTTGCTGATGGAAGTAGCTGAGCGTGACGTGGCCTGGGAAGTAGTGCACCCCGTACCCGTCCACGGGGAATTCCTCGGGTAGGTCGACGAGGAAGTTGTCGGCGATGAGAGGAGGCTTGCCGATCCGGAGCATGAGGTCATGGTCGAGCACGTAAGCTTGCCAGAACAGACGGCGTCGATGAAGCATGTCGGCTTCGGTGAGCATGGTCTTGAATGGGTGGTCTGGGTTGTGATAGCCTGCGAGAAGAATGAACTGGGTCGCGAGGGCGAGGATGGATATCGCGATGTGGTTCTCCGCGTTGAAGATGAAGTAGGTAACCTATCTCGATCAGTACAGTATATAACCTGCGGCCAGGCGGCAGAAGGTGGGTAGTAGTAGATACAAGTGACAGAAGGGCCCCTATTGTCATTGGGTTCGGGGTTTCAATGATGGCGTTGGGGATCAGGGCGAGGGCGTTGTTCAGGTAGGGCTCGTATGTTTGGGCCTTGCCCGCCCAATCACGTTTTCGCAGTGAGTGCGCGAGAATGACGTTCAGCGCAAGCTTCCATCCTGGCTCATCGCACGGCTGGCCGTACATGTACGAGTGAACCGCCGCACGAACCTTGGACTCTTGCATGAGCCGAACACCATGGTTGAGGGTTACGAAGAATTCTGTGACCAAGAGTTTAGCCGCCGGGTCGCCGAATAGACAAACGAAACATATCGAGGAGGTATTACCATTCATGCACACGATAATCACGTCGTTGGGGGGGAAGGGGTAATCCCTAGGAGAGGAAGCAAATTCAAGACTTCTCTGGGGCGCCAAGCTCCGTACTTTGCGCAGCAGAGCTCGAACCGCAGTTGAGAAGCGCTTGTCACCGACCAGCGTGTCGATCTTCTCAATTCCCTCGACAGAAAAGAGAGAGCATTGGCCTTCAGTACCGGTCAGTCTTCTTTCCTGTCTCTCTCCGTCCGCGACGGAACAGCTAGGACTCAACCTACCTGAGACTCCGACGGTGCCTTCCGACGCCCCGGAATAGCACGGCTTCGCCGTTCTTGGTGAGCTTGACGCCGGTGACGGCGGATATGACGGAGAGACCTGGGCGGGAACAGATGTGACTACACTGGTGGCCGGCTGAGCAGGCTTTATGTTGGATGAAGACTCTTCGGGCGTTAACGCTTGTTGTTTGGTCTTCTTCGTGACCTTTGATGGAGAGTCTTGTTTCGGCTCTTGAAGCTCTTCAACCAAGCGCTCCATCTGCGCTAGCCTTGTGACGATGTTCTCGAAAAGTCTTCATCGTGGTTCAATGACGTCAGCGACGTGTGATTTCATAATGTGAGAACTTGCACTGGTTTTGATTGCATACTTCTTCTCACCGCGTCTGACGCTCTTCTTCCTTTCCGGCCAGACACATTCTCCGCCATATTTTGCACATCCCGAGCATATCGGTCTCTTGTGGTCGCACCTGACCTGTTGCGATGACATCGAGTCAGTGTCTAATGTCTATATGGAATGAGGCGGGCCGGCAGTGCTGGAAAAAGCTTCTACACAAACCTTTCGAATCCTGCAGCCCGAGCATGAAAGGGAGAGGGCCTTGGGAGTCGGCCGCTGGGTTTCTGTTGTCTCTTGCATCGCAATCCGTCAGGGAACGGGGCTCTGGTACCGAGAGAATGGTAAGCTAATAAAGCTGCTATGGAGAAAAAAAAAGACGGCGGGAAAAGAGACAGTACGGTGCAGATGCCGGAGACGCCGGGCCTCAGCAAGTCGCGTCCGATCGCTCTCGGTTTCGGACGGATTACTTTTAGCACCCGGGAAAAATGGCTGGCCTGGGAATGAGTTGTGGGCTTGATGCGCTCGGGCTTTTTTGCGTTCCACAGGCGCGTTGTTCCCATTAAGTGTTGATAGTGAGTGGCGAAGGAGTTGATTGATGTCAATGACGAGTCATGAGGGACCCAATTACGTTCTCGAGTCATTATTGAAAGTGCTTTTCTACCTCGCTTGCCTTCTTGGCATTCAGTTTCTGACAATCGCGCATTGGTTTGATTGGCTTTACTAATCAGAATAGGGTCTGTACGGCTCACCTGGCTGCTGGTAAGACATGATTCACAGGTTTCGCCTTAGTTTGCATTCGAGATCGTTCAATCTCTGTTCACCTCAATAACTGACAATCCCAGCAGCGAAGCTTTCTTTACAACGTTGGAAACCATCATAACTTCATGCGTAGTTTACGGCAGCTTCTAGGGCAATTTACAAACAGAATCGCCCTAGATGCGGGTAGAGCTCAGCATCCTTGAACCAACTTAATCCAAAATCCGATTGCTCCCGTGAAGGTCTTGTTACTGATTAACACGAAGTTTGTTCCTATCAGTCGTTTACTACTTCCTGAGATCGATTGACAATTGGTAAAATAGTGGGCTCTCCGCAAAACCAAGAACCCGGATTATGAGTCTCATTCGAGTTTTCTTCATCGCTGAATGCTAATTATCGTATCTGCCCTGGTCATTATTAGGGGCTTCGCATGCACGGGAATACCATGTCAGCTGCGAGAACATCTCAACAGACTTCATATGCTAGGTGGGTGACTTGACATGTCTCGCACGCTGTGGGAAAGCCTGATCTCTCGGTTAACTGTGCTTTGAAACCAGTTCGGCCATCTTTTCGGACACCGGGGTCCAGCGGACTTGAGCACACCTATCATCATGATTTGCGCCGACGCTGCTATCGCCCCTTTTCGTCGGGTTCATTGCGCATCGAGTAGAGCAAGTGAGAACGGATCCCCAGCTTTGGGGCAGGACGGCCCCAGCACTACTGTATGTGGGCTGCAGTAATCCGCAACAGGCCATATGTCCATTGAAGCTCGGCAGCAGCGGCGTTGTTGATGTTCGATACGCCTTCTCTGGAAATGGAAGTGACGTCGACTTCAAAGGACAAGTGCAAGACAAATTATGGGCTGACCGAGATGAGATCATGAGACTCTGGGGTTTGGGAGCGAGAGTATACGTGTGTGAAAATGAAACTCTAACTACAAAGGTTGACGAGGTCATGGAAAGAATATGTCGGGTAGCTTCATGGAAGCGCGGTACGCCCCTGGCGGACGACGATGTTAATGAGGTTCTAAAGGAGAGACGCGCGGTTGAAATTCTGTGAGAACATTCCTTTCCCCTCCTCCAACCCCCCGGTTCGTAGACTGGCGCGCCAATAAGTTCATCTGCGCGGACGCCTTCGACGTCATCAAATTTGACAAAGACTTACCTTACCCCCCTCATATCCGTCTTTACGCGCTCTCAGAAATATTCGTTCCGGTGAGATGTAATTTCTCGAAATAGTCAATATGGGCAACACGCCCAGGGAATTTGAGAACTCGGCTGCTTCGTCACATGCACTGGCTCGTCGGTGTTGTGGTCTCGCCACTATTGTATCACCCGCGGCTCGGCGCTTACACCAACTTGTGGGTGGGTTCTCTCCGGATGTGTCTATCGAAGATGGGGGCAGATGGGTTGAGCCGTGGGGTCGATTCCATCCCAATCCGCGGGCTGATATCATCGACGCCATGAAGACGAAGGAGCAGGGTGGAATTGGGCAGCCGCAAGAAGCTGCCCTGATCGACTTTTGCGAGAAGGTCACGTCTGAATTCTAAATGAATCCTGCCGCATACTCGTCATCTCAAGCTTCGCCATGACATCAAAGTCTTTTCAAAGCGCTTGGAATTCACAAAACTTTTTCAATCTATGATGCACTCCTCCCATCACTAAGCTGCACTAAGCTGCTAGCTTGCTCCTTGCTCTTAGCACACTGCCGTACCGCAAAAGTAGCGGAGGCACAACGCAAAGGATCGTCGCCAAACCGGCAAAGACGGTAAGTGACATGTTGAAATCGAGCGACTCGAACATGACGCGCCCGAACAACGGGAAACTCGCGCAGCACAGCGACCGAACCAGCGCCAAAGCAGCGAACCCGCTGGCAGCGTACGTCTGGTAGCAGTCGGTCAAGTACCCAGCAAGAACGTGGTCAAATTCGTTGACCGCGTATCCCACCGGAACGAGAGCGATGGTGGGAAAAGCCCAGTGGGTGGCCAGGACGCGGGGCGGGATCGTCCAGGCGAAGCACCAAAGGCCAACGGCCAGCATCGGAGCTCCAATGACGAAGCCGCCACACTTGGACTCCGGGGTGATGGGAAGAGAGGCGGCGGTCCGTTTGGAGAGGACCATCTTGTCGTAAAAGCGGGTGAGGAGGCTCAGGAGCATGCCGATTCCGAGAGCTAGGAAGGGTAGGTTCTTCGACTCGTCCTCGAAACCCATGCGAGCGTAGACCATCGGCAGGACTTCCGTGAACAGGTAAATGAGCCCGAACGCGATCGCGCTGAGAACGGCGACCAGAAACACAATGGGCTCGGTGAAGAAGAGACGTAGAGGCCGGATGAGGTCGAGCTTTTCGCGCCTGGATGCGTTGTGGCCCGTTGCTGCGAGTTCGATCTTCGCCAACGCAACCGAGGGCCGTGATTCCTTGATCGTCAAGAACAAAACCGTCAGAACTCCGGTGACGATTGCGGCGACGTAGAAGATCCAATGCCTGCGGAATCACGATCAGACTCACTCCGAGACAAATGATCAGTTTTCTTAGTGTCTTACCAGCTCAGGTGCGCCATGATTGTAGCCCCAAAGACGGGACCCGTCAAGATGGCCAGATTGGCCATCAGTGCCCACGCAAACACCCACCATACTCGCGTTTTCGTATCCCACATATCCTCAATGCTGCCCGTAGAGACGGTAGTAGGCACGGAAGAGAGGAAACCGCCGACAAGGCGGCCGATCACGATCCCAGGAACGATAGGCATCGCTCCCACTACTATACAGGAGACGCTGTACAGAGCCGTGCTGGCCACATAGAGCTTCTTGCGACCGAAGGACTCTGACCAAGGGGGCAGAACGACTCCTCCGATGGTCTGGCCGATTAGATATGTCGAGACGAAGATGCAGGTGGCCGCAACGGGGCTGAGCCCGAGATTGCCATGTTCATGTTCGGCAACAGGCGTCTTTGGGGGCAAAGGTCAGAATCAGTTGTTCGACTTTTTGCGCAATTTCGATGAAGACAACTTACTCCTGCAGTGCTGATCATAGTTCTACAGGTATCGTGTCAGTAAGGGGGGAGGGGAAAAGAAATCGCGTGAAAACAAGAAATGCTTCAACTCACGTGAAAAATTCAAAGAAGATGATCAAAGAGGTGTCGTATATCTTCCGTGCCGGACCCCACCGTCGCGGGTGACCGTCCCGGTCTGATCCCCGGAGGAGGCCATTCTCTGAGCCCGGGACGACGACGGAGACCTCGGAGCTGTTTGTTTGAAAAGAAGAAGTGGCCAAAACCATTGTGTCGCTCGCGCGGGCATCGAAGCACCAATCTCGAAAACCGTTTCCCAAGAAATATCCAAAACTCGGAACGCCACGGAACGCGTCCTTTAAGAATCTTTTTCCCAAAGACATAAAAAATGTTAATTCCAAGGTTCTCAACCGACGAGTTTCTTGGCGCATGCCGCGCGCGCAAGGCGTTAGGTAACCGGAATCATTGTATCAACTCTATTCGATGCGAGTCTGCGAACTTACCGTGACATATTGACTTTTGCTCAGCACTTGTGGTACTCGGGAAAAGAGTGTTTCGAAACTTCATCCTTCATTTGGGTTTTTTTTTTCCGGCTCCACAACACGTTGCGGGAGGCCGGGGAGATGGGTAGATTTCTCTTGGGGGATTGCGCAATTATGGCGAAGCGATCAAGATTTGACGTCAAGAAAGACCTTGAGGTTTCTTAGATGGGAGGAGCAAAATATGCCAAGGGAAAACGTAAAGTTCATTTTTTAGCTTAGCATGGCACCCGGAGTAGCCGGGCTGGAGCTGGAAAACAGGCAAAGAAAGGTCCATTGATGATGATGCTAAGAGAAAAGTGCCCAGAAACTAATTCGCAGCCGAACCACACGGGGAGGCACCACGGACGAGCCGGATCGTCAAAGGTCTCTTTTCGCGTTGTGCTTTCACTGGTTAGGATGTTTTACCTTGGCTAAAGCCACATCGCTTCTCCAAGATTTCCGTTCGAGGTCAAAGGGTAAACCAGCCACACGTTGAAAGTGGAAAAAGGCTTTCCCCGTCTGTGGCCCCCCCCCCCCTTTTTTTTTTCTCCTGTCCCAACCTGTTGACCGTTGCAAATGGTCTGGAGCACGTGGAGGCGGGGATGTGGCGATCTCGTGTGAAAAGAAACCATGATGGACAATCCTTCAAAAGGTTCCCTCGATGAGCTCTCATCGACGTCGATCGTACACGTTGGAGCTTTTGCCCTTTCGTGTCGTTGAGTTGGACGTAACTTCAGCCATGTAAACATGTTCGTAGTGCACTAAGAGACCATTAGCTGTGTGACCGAGCGCCGACCCGGAATCTTGTGCGGGTTTAAACTAGTATGTCTCAAATCTCCAGCTGCAAGCCACCCCGCCAGTACGGTGGTCATCTTAGACCAGTGTGCGTGTCCATCTGGCGGTGGTTCTGGTAGTTCAGCTAGCGGGCTGAAAATGTCTGTCTAGACACGAGGCGAAGCAAGAAGTAAAAGTCAACCTACTGTTTGAACGGAGGAGATTGGTGCCGACCTTGCGGTCTGCAGGAGAAGACAGCTCGCCAACCAGTTCAGCTCCTGACTGGGTCGAACCTTACCTCCCAGGAAGCAAATCTCCTCACCGAGTCTCACAACGGTTGAACCATCCATATAATATAATAATGCCATGTTTACTAAGGAAAGTCTGCGTCATTTGCTAAATCTAAGAACATAATACCACAGATTCAAGAACATAAAGTAAATGACATCAAAACTCCCAGTCCCAATGATTCCAATCTCATCCCCTCTTCTTCCGTTTCCGTCGAGTTCATACCGCGATTGCCAGGCGGTCCTTCCATATGAAAAACATACACAGCAAAGAAGACAAGAAGTAGGAATATTGCTGACACATACACATTCATAACAATTCGAGGAAATAAAAGGAGATCCAGCATTGTGGTCTGGTCGCCCTTGTGTCCCGTGTGACCCTTTCATTCCCTGAACCAATGCGCCCCTTCCGCCTCCATAATTATGTTCCCTTCCACCGACCGAACCCTCAAATGACAATCTATCATCTCTTCATGCATAATAATGTTTGTGGTAGTTGATGTAATAAATGAACAATGCTGCAGGTCATGTCTTTTTCGTCTCTTCCGTCTAACTGCTCCAGTCGAATCCGACGCAGAGCTTGCTCTTCTTGCAGACGGCCTTGGTAAGGGTCTGGATGCTGCCGGAAGAGAGAAGCTCGAGGACCTGCATGTTGGCCTCGAACTCTCGCGTGATGAAGTTACGGATCTCGATGGCAACGAGGGAGTCAAGCGGGTAGTGTGACAAGCTGCGGGTGACGTCGAGGTCCTCCGTCTCCATCATGAGGACAGCCGCAATCTTCTCGACCAAACCGCGGCATACAACCTCCATAGCCTCGGCCTCGCTGCGGGAACCCTTGAGGGCGGCGTTCAAGGAGACTGCCCCAGAGCCTGCCTCAGCGGCAGCAAGCTCCTCGGCAGCAAGACGCATGGCCTTGAACTTGGCATCCGGTGTCCAGAAGGGTTGAACGGAGGGAGTGATGCGCATACCGGTGATGACATGGTGGTTGGCGACGGACGTCTTGCCCGAAATGGAGGCACCGATAAGGGCGAGGACTTCAGCCTCGCAGATGGTGTCGGAGCCCAAGTTCTTCATAATCTCAGCCGCGCGCTCGGCGTCACCGTCGGCGACGTAGCCGGCGTCGGAGACGGCGGTAAGGTCGAGAGAGACGGCGGGAAGACCCTGGGCGAGACGGTGCTGGACAAAGGCGTTGAGGAAGCAGTTGGCGGCAGCGTATGCGGCTTGGCCACGGTTTCCGACGGCTCCGGCAGCGGAGGAGATGGCGACGAAGAAGTCCAAGGGAACCTTACGGTCTTGCAGGGCGTGGTGGAAGTTCCAGGCACCCTGAACCTTGGACTCGGTAACGGCAGTGTAGTCAGAGTAGGTCATCTTCTCGAAAAGAACGTCCTGTGGTGGCGTATTAGTCAAAGTGTCAGTAGGGGGAAGGGCAGCCGAGAACTTACGCGAAGAACCATGGCACCGTGGATGACACCACGGACGGGAGGCAGACCCTTGAGACCAGTGTTGAAGAGCTGCTCAACGCTAGCCCTGTCAGCAACGTTGCAGGGGCGAACGGTGATGTGAGCACCCTCGGCCGCGGCCTCGTCGATGAGCTCCTTGACCTTTCCGGTGGCAGAGCCACTGCGAGACAGAAGGACCAAGTTCCTAGCGCCGTGAGCGACCATCCACTTAGCCATGCTGCGACCAAGACCACCAGTACCACCGATGAGGAGGTAGGTAGCATCGGGCTTCAGCAGAGCCTTCATAGCCTTGGATGGCGTTGCCATGACCACATCAGATGCGCTGGGGACAACAACCAACTTTCCAGGGCCCTGAGTGCTTTGCAGCGTCTTGAAGGCAGTCTCCATGGTAGAGACGGGGAAGACGGTGGCAGGGTCAATGGGACGGAGTTCATCGTCGGCAAGGAGCTTGGCAACGTCCCTAACGAGCCTCTCCATAATCTTGGGTCTCTCAGCGGCAAGACCGAAGATGTCGACGCTCAGGAAAGATGCGTTGCTGTCAGAATGGCCCATGTCCAGACGGGTGGCGCGAGAGCCATCCTTTCTCCTGACATCGACGAGGCAACCGAAGCGACCGAGACAGGCCCAGCTTTCCCTGAGAGCATCAGCGCCGGGCAGAGTGTTGAGAACTACGTCAACACCCTCGTCGTTGGTGGCGCGTCTAACGGCAGCTCTCCATGTGGTGTTACGGCTGTAGAAGATGTGGTCCTCGGGGACATTGTAGTGTTGCATGAGCAGCTTCTTCTTCGCGGCGGAGCTGACGGTGACGAAAATCTCAGCACCAATCATCTTGGCGAGGCAGACGGAGGCCTGGCCAATACCACCTCCAGCAGAGTGAACAAGCACGCGCTGACCCTCACGAAGACGAGCCTGCTCCACCAAGCTGTAGTAGGCAGTGCAGTAGGCCAAAGGAAGAGTAGCTGCGTCCACGAAAGACATCTTGGGGGGGATGGGCAAGATGCTACCAGTGGTGGTGCGGGTGCGAGTGGCGTAAGCACCGTGTTTGATGGTAAGAGCAGCGATGCGGTCACCGGCCTTGTGAGACTTGACCGCAGCACCCACTCTGGTGATGATACCGGCAGCCTCGACACCCAGAGCGTGCTTGTCGGCATCGGGGATCTGACCCTTGGCGAGAATGACATCGCGGACGTTCATTCCGACGGCCTTGACCTCGAACTCAACCTCATCGTCACCGAGAGGTTGGTTGACAAGATCGTCATCGACGAAGTGAACGGTCTCGATGGCTCCGGGTGTGGAGAACTCCATTCTCAGAGAACGGTCGTCCTTGCCGAAGGGCTGCATCTCAACAATGCTGGGGTTGGTCTCCCGGTGCACGAACTCGTTCATGTTCTCGTCATGGACAATGCGAGGAGTGTAGAACTTGCCGGAGCGCTCCATGAATTCAAGCTCACTGGTAGATGAGGCGTTGGTGTTGAAAGCAAGCTTGAAGATCTCGTAGATGACGGCGGAAGCATCATCCTCATCCAGCTCGTTAGTGCCGTCCAGGTCGAGAGTAGCAAAGGGCAGGACAGACTCCGAGCGAACGGTTCTGCTGAGACCGACAATCATGTTTGCCTCGGGAGAAGTGGCCTTGTCGTAAGCGCCACGGACAACCCACAGGCAGCCCTGAACACCCGCAACCATGTTGCGGATATCGGCGAACTGCTCCTTGGTAGGGTTGGCCAGGAAAGGCTGCTCAATCTCGGTAAGGACCACGCAGAGCTTACCCTCGGTGTTGACCTCATGCAAAGCACCCATCTCAGGAAGTCTGGAGGTGGAGCTGGCCAGAGCGATGGCCAAGCCGTTGGCCAACATCTGCTGAGAGTTGGAGTCGCCGTGGATGATGGCAACGTCCACATCAGGTAGAGGAGCATCAACCTTGACGCCGTTGGAAGCGTTCTTCTTGCCCTTGCCAGAAATAGACTTCAGGTCACCGATGCCCTCCCACTCGAGCTTGTAGCAGAGCTCGCGGGCAGTCTTGTTGCCAAGGTCAGTCTCGCCATCGATAATGGGAGAGACTGTCAGCTCGTCAATCTCAATGACCAAGTCCTTGGCTTCATTGGTTGCGAAGATGGAAACCTTAGTTGCGTGGGCCTCAGTCGCAGAGAAGTCGGCCTCGGCGTAGGCCTTGAGGGAACTTCCGGCTGCCTTGGTAAGAGTGGTGATGTCGCGGGAGATGCACATTCTCGCGATTGAAGACGGAAGATAGACAGTGTTGATGTTAGTGCGGCCGGCGCCGAGGATGGGCCAGTACATCTCAATCAAGGACTCCAAGAAAGTGGGATGGAGGACAGTGCTCGTCATGTAGTGGTTGGGCATGTCTGCCGCGATATCGGCAGCTGCTATGTTGCCGACGGAGTACTTGTTGGAAGCCTTGCAGGCCTTCAAGCCCTGGAAGCTAGGGCCGTAGCCAACACCAAGCTCAGCGAGACGCTCGTACATCTCAGTCTCGTTGACATCGACGGCGTCGGGGCTCTCGCTGGCTTTCATTGTAGCCTCAGCACCGCGGCGGGCGGCAAGCTTCTGCTCCTCGCCATCAACCTCGTTGGTCTCGGTGCCGTGCAGAGCAATGAGACCGACGCAGTGTTCAGTCCAGCCGCTGCCGTGCGACCAAGAGCAAATGCGGAACTCCTTCCAGGTCTCAGAAGCAGTCAGGTTGGTCTCCTGGTGAGGACGAAGATTGATAGTCATCTCAACGTCGGCATCATTGAGAGCAAGAGGCTTGACAACAGAGACGTCCCTGAACTCAAACTTCTCAAAGGAAACCTCCTTGCGCTGAGCCCATTGGGCAGAAGCCTCAAGGGCCATGCCGATGAAGCCGGCCATGGGAAAGACGGTCAAGCCCTGAATCTGGTGGTGTCGCAACCAAGGGAGGTCGTCGAGGTGGACAATGTTTCTCCAGGTGGGCTCGAGGTCGCTGGAATAGATAGCCTCAAGACCGATCAAGTCGTTTCTGGGCGACTTGCGGTACTTGTGCATTTGGGTCATGCGAGACTCCTGCCAGTACTTATTCTGGTAGTTCCAGGCATAACGAGGCAGATCAGTTAACAGTGCCGGCCTCTTGGTCGTGTGGGCAAAGTTGATGGCGTCCATGTTGAGAATGGCACCCTTGGTAATGACGTTGGCGGCCAAGTCCATAGCGGACTCAACGGCGTCCTTCTTGCGAATGAGGGGGGCAGCGTAGGGTATCTTCGTGGCGCTGTCGCCAACGTGCTTGAGGATCTGCTTAATGGGGCCCTGAAGAGCGGAGTGGGGTCCCAGCTCGATGATCATGTTGACACCGTGCTTGTGGTCGCCAACAGGCTCGAGCATGGTCTCAAGAGCCTCAGAGAAGCGAACAGCGCAGGTGAGGTTGTTGACCCAGTAGTGAGCCTGGCACTCAAAGCCGTCGATCTGGTGACCGTAAAGCGAAGAGTGGAATCGGACATCAGTGGTGCGAGGGTGAGGGAGCTCAGAGATGGACTCGCGGTACTCCTTGGCGACAAGGTTCATGTGGTGCGAATGGTAAGCAGTCTCAACCTGCAGGCGTCTGTTGAACATCTGCTTCTCCTCAAGGTTCTTCTCGAGCTCGGCAAGAGCTCCGACGTCACCGGAGATGGTCAAGCTGGAAGGACTGTTGTAGCAGGCAATTCTGACCTGTTGCTCCTTAAGGGCGTCGATCATGGGCTGAACCTCCTCTTTGGTTCCACCAACTGCCATCATAGCACCCTTGAGGTCAGGGTGTCTCTTCTTGAGAATGGGGATAAGTCTGCCGCGGTGGTAGGCAATGGCCATGGCAGCATCGAATCCAATAATGCCGGCAGCGTAGGCAGCACCAATTTCACCACTGGAGTGACCAGCGACGGCAACGGGGCGGATACCCCAGGTACGGAGTAAGTCCGTCAATGCAAGCTGAACGGCACTGCAAGCCGGCTGGCTAATGTTGGCATCAGACACCTTGGACGTCTCCTGGTCTTTGCTGAGCTCTGCCTTGAGAGACCAGCCAGCGCCAAGCTTCCTGAGGCACTCGTCGGCTCTGTCGATGGCGGCTGTGTAGACGGGGTATTGGCCGTAGAGTTCACGACCCATGCCCCACCATTGGGCACCCTGTCCAGTGAAAACGAAACCAATTCTCAAAGGCTCGGTCTCCTTGCCGGGAATAACCTTGCCGCTGTTGAGGGTCTCAATGAGCTCGAAAGAGTCGTCGGCTGGAATGGCAACCCTCCAAGGAAGCATAGAACGGCGGGATCCAAGAGTGTAAGCCATGTTGTCCATCAGGTCGTTCTGGAAAATCTCGGGCCTCTGCTCGAGGTACACAACCAGGTTCTTCATCACAGCCTGAACGGAGTTCTTGTCGTTGGCAGACAGGACGTACAACTTCTTCCGGCCCTTGGTCTTCTTGGCCTCGACGGGAGGAAGGTTCTTGTCCTTCTTTGGGGCGACGTAAGGGCCCTTCTCAAGGACGACGTGTGCGTTGGTGCCACCGAAACCGAAGTTGTTGACACTGATGTACTTCTTGTTCTTGGGCCAGGGCCTCTGAGTGGCGGGAACTTTCATGTTCCACTCCTTCCACGGAATCTTCTCGTTGGGCTTCTTGAAGTCATGGTTGGGCAGGAGGAAACCTCTCTCCAACATCATGGCAGCCTTGATTACACCGGCGATACCCGAGGCAGCCTCCAAGTGACCAATGTTCGACTTGACGGAGCCGATGAAGAGAGGATCCTTCGCGGACCTGTTGTTGCCAAATACGTTGTAAAGGGCGGTGGCCTCAATGGGGTCACCAACCTTGGTACCCGTGCCGTGGGCCTCTACGTAGCCGGTCTCATGAGGGTCAAGGCCTGCGTTTCTGTAGACCTGCTTCATGAGTTTCTCTGCACTTTTTGTCAGTGTTTGGTTTCAAGGCGCTGAAGACGATTTTGTCGCATACCCTGAGCTGCGCCACTTGGCATAGTAATGCCTGGCGTCTTGCCATCCTGGTTGATGCCAGTACCGCGAATGACGGCGCGGATAGAGTCATTATCCCTGATTGCCTGGTCAAGAGGCTTCAGGATGACAATACCACAACCCTCACCGCGACCGAAACCGGTACCACGGTTGTCAAAGGCGATTGAGCGACCAGAGTCTGAGAGCAGTCTGCATCGCAAACGTTAGTGCCACTCTTACGCGCAAATTCAAATTCAAATTCCAACTTAACTCACCTGCAAGACGAGAAAGAAATCCAAAACTCAGGCAGCATGTTCAGGTGGCAGCCACCAACGATAGCAGAGGTAGACTCTCCAGCGCGCAGACTCTGGCACGCCAAATGGAGGGAGACCAAACTGGCCGAACAAGCAGTGTCGGCTGTGAAACTAGGTCCCCTCAGATCGAAGAAATGTGAAAGCCTATTAGACTGCATGGCATGGGCGCATCCTGACAGGGCATATTAGCGGGGGGCAAATGTCTGGGGGGTACAGGGATCATCCTCATACCTGTGGCCTGGTGCATGGGTATCGTGTCGCTATCCCGGAACAGGTGGCTCTCGTACTCTGCGAAACTACCACCAACGAAAACGCCAACGTCCTTTCCCACGATCGTGTGCTTGGGAATACCGGCATTCTCGAGAGCCTCAAACGTGCACTCGAGCAACAAACGCTGCTGGGGGTCCATAGAGATGGCCTCCTTTTCTGTCAGGCCGAAGAAAGGAGCATCGAAGGACTCGAGGTCGACGTCCAAGAAGTTACCACCCTCGGCGTGGTAAGCTCCAGTCTTTCCCGGATTGGGATGGTAAAATGCCTCGTGGTTGAAGCGCTTCTTGGGAACCGGCGTGAAGCCAGTTCTAGCACGGGAGCACAGCTCCCAGAACTCAGCAGGGCTGGAGACGCTGCCAGGCATGCGGCATGCCATACCAACGATGGCAATGGGCATCTGCTTCAAGCCAGCGTCGCTGCCGCCGACGGGGTTGGTGTAAGTCGCGCCATTAGCGTTGCCGTTGGAGTGGCCATTGAAGTGCCCGTTCGTCGGTTGGCCGTTGAGACCGAGACCGACGCCGTCTAGAGGGCCAACAGATAGGCTCGTGAAGCCATCGGAAGTGGTGTCGGAGTGGTCGATCGGGGTCATCATGACAGGACTTGCTGAAGGCGATGTCCCGGCGGAGGAGTACGACAGGACGCCAGGCGCCATGATGGATGACGGGGGAGGAGGATCGCGGAGGCCGCTTTTTGTGGTCGTTCTCTATACCGCAGGCATTCGTCGAATCAACGAGAGATGTTGCGGCGAAAGTTTGGCGCTCTAGGCGTTCCGTATAATCAAAATGAAAAAAAGGGGAGGAAGTGAAGTGAAGTGAAGTGGGAGGAGGAGGAGGAAACGAAAGGCGGACTGCGAGGGCTCTCAGATGTGTATATCTTTGGAGCTCGAGTGGGCAGGCCGGATTGATATTGAGTACGTACCAAGCCTCCTCGATGGGATGAGTGAGTGTAACGAATCTCTTCTGTTGGAGGCTCCGGTTGGGATACTTTGTAGGCTTTTTAGCTGATCAACGGCATGGGGAAGACGATGGTGCTCGCTCCGTCGCGGGTGAGTTGACATGGAAGGGACTGGTTGGTGATCAGATCGCCAAGTCGGCCGGAGTTCTTCGCACAGACTAGCCTGTGTGATTTAGATTTGCTTGACGGTTAGGTAGATCATAGGGAGATCCCGAACGTGCATATGGGCGCATACTGCGTAGTAAGGTACTTGGTACTGCATGGAGCGTCTGGTGTGAACTCGACCATCACGGAGGGGTGCCAAGACACATCCGATGCCGGGCTGTCCATGTCGTCCCGGAGCAGCGGAGCAGCGGCAGACCATGCTCGCCACGAAGTCGCCTCCCTGCCCCCAGTTCCTCCAGGAGCAGGGAGGTGGTTGTGGCGCCGGAGACAGCAAGCTGTGCTGGAAGTTGTCTTACGGGGTCTATAGTTATTTCGGTCAAAAGCAAGCACAATGAACTGATTATGCAAATTAACGGGTGGCCAACTCGGGGCTGCCCTGACATTCGACCAGGTCACCGAGGAACCTTTTCCGGGACGGTTTCTACCGGAAGGTCACCGGATGAGGGAGTGGCCAATCCTAGGCAGCTAAGAAATCAGGAACAGGAATTCGATGAGAAACAGGCTAACCCAGGCCTACCTGTAGGCCCAATCGGTTTGCTCGATTCGGTGGTTCGAGGCGAAATCGCTGCAAGAACGGGTTTGTGTTTGATGGAGCGGTTGCGCCTTAGTTTGTTTGCAGTTGAGCAGCATGGCAGAGCAGAGCAGATCAGAGCTGAGCCAGGCTGCTGTGCAATCTCCATGCATATTGCAGAAGACGGACGTTTGACTCGGACTAAGACATGGAGCGCAATGAACCCTCGAACCTCCCGGACGGGGGCCCGGTGGCGTGGTTCGGAGGTGAGGTGGTGGAAAAGGCGACCTAGCAAAGACTCCCATTGGAATACGATGGGCCAGATGCTGGTGCTGGTGCTAGTGCTGGTGCTAAGCAGTCCAGTGGAACTGAGGTGGAGTAGTGGGTTGAGTGGGCCGCTGGAAGGCCCTGAACAGCTCCTGGGCAGCTTTTTGCGGCGGGGGCCAAGTCCCAAGTCCGGAGGTGGAGCAGTCGTAACGGCAGCAACCCCGACGCAATAGCAGCAACGGCGCAAAATAGGTGCGTGCAGTAACTGAACACTGCCCCTGGGTCTCCGCCGGTGGTGTCAGCAACGGCAACAGAGCAGAAGCGAAGCGCACACTCATGGCGCCAAGAGAACTCGGTTTTGCGGGCCGGGGGAGCAACGGCAACGGCAACAGCAACAGACCTGGTGGTGGTGATGGCGGTAGTGTGGTGTTGGCTCTGGCTCACCTGCCCTGACCTGATTGGATGTCAAATACATGATTATGTAAGAAAAGGTACTCGACTTTACGCAGTAAAGGCTGCACCTCGACTCTTTGGCACTTTTGTGGGCACTTGGAAGTCTGGGACCCCCGGGTGGGCTATTTGGGGGATTTCAGGCCGATGTTTGGAGATCTGGAGATTTCCGCCGTAGTGGCGAGCCAATGAAGCAGTCCCAAGGGGAAGGATGAAAGGAATCCTGCCTCAACCAATGCTGCCAAAGCTGCCCGTAGACGAGATGATGGGGCGGAGTCCCCTTCGCTGCATCTTGGCCTCCGTTCTTTGATCGAGTTGAGGCGCGTCGACTTGGGGCAGAGCTAGAGCAGCGCAGAGCAAAGCTGAGCTGAATTGAGGAAGAATCAGTTTACCGTGAACTGATTTCGTCTCTCATGTCGACCTCGACCGCCAGGCTGCCATCGTCCGGTTCTGAATGCTGCAGTCGCTGGAACTCTGCTCGATTGTTCACAAGATGCAGGAGGCGGAAATGCAGGTCCAACCATAGTGGCGGTGCTGTTTTTCTTCGTCCGCTCTCATGTTTTGGTCTGGACATCGGCGCTCGTTTGTTGTTCTGTTTGGAAAAGAGTGTGTCTTGCGTCAAAAGCACCGACAATCGCAATAGCGGCGGCGGAGGAAGGAATCGAGCGTCGCGTCTGTTCTTGCCTAATCTGCTTGCCGCCGAGTCAAGGCCACCCACCTATCGCATCAGCAACTTGACGTCCCATTGATGTATTCAGGGCGACCACCCAGTTGCAGAGACGATCGGGATAAATTGGGGGAAGTTGGAGAAGGGGGGGGGGGTTCCCAAGGCGGGATGAGGAAACTGAGAAATGATAGGAAATGATAGGAAGCAGGGGTGCGTAAAGAACTAGATGCAGCTGCAGCTCACTGCAGCAGATGCCAATCCAAGTGGACGCCCAATAAGCCGGGCAGCCACTCCTACTCACCCACCAAAGCCCAAAGTGTCTGCAGCTGCAGGTCCAGCAGTTCGTGGTTGCCATTCCCAGATCCCCAAAGGGGGACCTGATGTGGTGCGACCACTCGAAAAAAGGAACGGTCGCTTCAGATGCCCGATTAGGTCACCTTCGCCTCACCGAGAGCCCTAGCCAGGTCCACCACTGGTGTGACCTCGCACAGCGGTCTTTCCGACCCTGATGCTGAGGTAAATGCTTATTTCGCCTGGGGGGGTGCCTATCGGTATCCACTTCTCTTATTGGACTAATGTACCCGTTTGAGACATTCCTACGCAGAGATGCATACTCCGTTACCTTATTCCCAGGGTAGGACCCTCACCTTTCAATCGCCAGCGTCAACGTCAACGTCAATCGATCTCCTCACTCCTTTGATCACGCAAACTTCACCGAGTCAAGATCGGTTTCGCATCCAACTCAACATCACTCTATCCCAGCATGTCCAATGGAATGGAAGGAAGCCCAAGGAGCCCAAGGCATTTAGGGTGTTTCTAAAACTGATTCTGTCAGAAAGCTTTGGCAGCTTCCAAATCACAAGCGCGCCCGCTGCACTTCTTCCCGTACCGTTACACCATCAAAGCTCTTATTTGACACGCGCCAGCCATACTCGATACCTTGTCCCTGCACCGCGCAAAAGGTGCCTTGTCTTGTCTTGCCTCAACTTACCTTGCCTTGCGCTGCGCTGCGCTGTGCTGTGCTCATTGCTAATACATCTGCAGAATGTTTGCATGGAGGGATATCCCGGTAACCACCAACTCAAGTTCCTGGCCTCCACCTCAGCCCATTTGTCTTTCTGCAAGTCAGCGAACGGCCGTTCCGAAGAAACGCATCTTAACAAAACAATGTTTCTTCTCTGCAAACACACGCGCCTACCTACGCTTGCTCGCCCCAGCCACCCAACCGCCCAATCTCTCTGGCCCATATTCATCTACGCTCAACCTCTCTCATGTGCGCACGTCCGCACACACACATAACTCACGCACACCATAATGTCGTCGATTATCTCGCCCTTCTGTCCACCCATCTCATCACACATCTCGCTCGTCTTTCCAGTCAGATAGCGCAGTCGGCACACACACTCACTGCGCCCCCGCGCGGGCACTTCCTTATCCCGTTTCAAGCTTACAAGGTGACAGGACACCGGACCGACGTCCAGCCCAAAGCCCAATCTTAGCCATAAGCAAGTCATCGGCTGCAGCACTAGTCCATCACCAACGCGTCGTCGTCGTCGACTGAGGGTTCGGATCTCGGGATGCCCAGACCAATTCACCTGCCAGGCCTGCCATTCGACGGCCTGCCAGATGGGCTGCCAAGTGTCTCGCCTCTCTGCAGAGAAGCCCTCCGACAGATGTTCCTCGAGTCCTTCCATGTGGCGTGGCGTCTCCCGGCGCTTGTTTCGCCCCCCGGTCTGATATGTTGCTGCCCATCCATGCTCGTCCAGTTTCCTCGACCTGTGTGGACCGGACCACCCAGCCAAGCCCGTCTCATGGACCGACGCCCACAGGCCCGGTCTCAAACCTCACCCCAACTCGTCCACCCATTGTACATCCTGGTCCTTAGTAGCGGCGATATTGCTGCAGCTTACCACCAGCGTACAGGAGTTCCTTCCAGCTCCAGATCCAACCCAACACCAACTCTCGCCCCGTTTCCTGTGCCTGTGTACTGCGGTATGCATGTGCCTATGTATGCTGGCCCCATCCTTCCGGCGGCAAGGTACCGACTCCACGTCCCCTGCCGCAATCTTGATGAGGTGCAGAGTTTCACAATTTCTCTCGGGTTTCGGTTGATTTGAGTTGACTGCGTTCGAGCTTGGGAGCAGCCGGATCAACTCAGCCTCCTCCTGTCTTGTCATCGCGTCAACACCTGCATGCCGCCCGTCTTATTACCTGTCTGAGCTGATGATTGCTTCATGAGCCGATAGCCCGTTCATTGTCCGCCCGTTCACCATCCTGCGGACATTGCTTAGATATTTTCAAATTGATTAAAACGCTCCCGTGTGACCGGGTCAATCTCATCAGTAATCCCATCTCCGCAGCTCGCTGATTCATCACACTATACAACATCAAAGAGTCATATCCCACAAATACTCACGAGACGACGTTCGATATATCAATTCTGTCACGGTTTTAGTCCATCTGTCATTGGACACATTTTTTCGCTCGGTTCAGCTGTCAACAAGTCACGCTAACCAATATCACCAATTCACCATGACGATGCGCTTCCTCTGTCTCCCTGGTGCCTATGGCAGCTCGGACGTGAGTACTCGGATGCCCCTTCCTTCCTTGACGGTTCATCTCACTAACTCGCACTAGAAATTTCAAGTACAACTTGGTGAGTCGGTCACTGCAAGCCACACCGCACCATCGCGGGCGGCTTCACTTTGACAAGCGTTTATGAGCTAACGGTTTTTTCCCCCCCTCCTCAGCCCCCATCTTGAAGGAGCTCACCGAGGATGGTACGGCGCAATTCCACTTCATCCATGGTCCTTGCAAGGCCGTCCCGCCCCCGGGTTTTGAGGACTACTTCGGTGCCCCGCCTTACTACCGCTTCATCGAGCCCGATAAGGACGTTGAGAAGACTCACAGCGACGATGTTCTCGCCCGTATCCGTGACTTTCCTCAAACAGAGAGCCCCGAAGACACCATGAGAGAACTCATGAGGGAAGGCATCGCAACAACCCACAAGAGTACCGATCGTGCCATCAAGTACATCGCCGATATCGCCCAGAAGCAAGGCCCATTTGACGGCATCATTGGTTACTCCGAGGGCGCCACCGTGGCCTCGACTTTCATGCTTTACGAGCAACGCCGGTTGAAGCGCTCCGGGCAGAAACCGGCGTTCAAGTACGGCATCTTCTTCGCCGGCTGGCCCCCGGTCGACCCCAAGTCTCACGCTCTCGTGTTGTCTGACGAGTCTGATGAGAGAATCGAGGCCCGCACTCTCCACATCAGTGAGTTATTCTAAGCTTATGATGGAATTCGGATCTCAAGGGTTCGTCGCAGGAGCGGATTTGCTAACGATCCCATCTTAGTCGGATCCCTGGATCCTTATGTCGACGGGTCTATGGCTTTGTACAACATGTGCGACCCTGACAGCGCCTACCTCTTCGACCACGCCAAGGGCCACACCCTTCCTCGTGACAAGGACACGATCAAGGAGCTCGGCGACATTGTGCGCGACACCAAGGCTGAGATGCAGGAGGAGGGTTTGTTGAACTAGAAGTGTGGCATCAGTCAAGAAGGGGCATCCCGGCAAAGGAAGATGTCCGGATAATTAGCATTGCATCGTGTTGCGGATTGCTTATCCTTATTTTTGGGGTAAGGCAAGGGGCTGGTTTCCAAACTCCCGTGTAGCATTAGATAGGGGTCACATATCCCGGGGAGCCTGCTGGCGTCGGGTCATGATGATGATGATTATTTGGGGTTTGCATGGTTTTATGGGTTTTTCTTTTGGTTTTTTTGGTCTTTTGGTTTTTTTTGCAAATCATGGGTCGCCGCAGAGCATCACCCATGGCGGCACTGTTGTCTTTTAGGCTGGGAAATGCAAATCAAGAGGTAGACGAAGAAAAACTAAATCTAGATGCCAACTTTGGGGAATATTTGACAGGAGTTCCAGCTGCCCAGCAGTCAAAAATGCCAAGTGCCCATGAGTTTGAAGGGGTGGTGCATTAATGCATGATCAGGTAGAAACGTTCTCCGTGGAGTTAGTGGCCGACAACTGCCCTATGTCAAATGTCAATCACCAGAGATTCATGGCTTCAACAAGATGTCAAATCTTGAAATAGGGCCGTGCAAAGAACACATGCCCTTCCCTGGACCACCTCTTGGGGGGGGAGGCAAAAGAAGGCGAACATTGTTCCCGCTCCCCTTCACATGTTCCTCGGGACCGCCCTGTTCGCCTCTAATCCAGCCAATCCCTACTGTCCTTCCGCGAACCTGTCCAACAAGTTCTTCGATCGTGACTATTTCAAACACAAGATGGAAATCTTTCATGAAATTCCCTCTTTAGGCATGGATCATCAGAAACAGGGACCAGAGACAAGCGGGTAGCAAGGGGTCACAGGGAAGCGGCACGAGGAGAGGAGTAGAGGGTGGCGGAAGAAGAGGGAGGGGAGGAGGAGGGGGAGGGGGAGGGGAGGGGGATGCTTGAGAGGCGATTCTCGTCTTGATTCGCAAAACATGCGCGTACTGGCTTTGCCCCAGACGCCTTTTTCTTTACCTTTGCTTCTTTTGCGTGCGGGACTTGGCACAAGGAACCCCAGCTCCGGAGCGTAGATATGGCCCATTCCTCCCGCACGGGCAATCCCAGATAACCCCCCGACCTGCATATGTGGGTAAGACAAATAATAGCAATTGCACTCTACCCGGCAATGACCTGCAGGTTGGGTCGCGCGCGTGCGCGTTGGCGCCACCCTGGGCCTTCTTCGCGGAAAACGAAATGGAAGAGTATAAGACATTCCACGGAAAGAGAGGGG